>JANJGN010002748.1:0-60075 GCA_026770705.1 Isurus oxyrinchus
AAACTCTGTTTCCCTCTGTTTACCTTTGTTTAAATCTGTTGAAATCTGTTTATCTCTGTTCAACTCTGTTTGCCTCTGTCTCAATCTATTTAACTCTGTTTGCCTCTGTTCAACTCTGTTTAACTCTGTATACCTCTGTTTAACTCTGTTTAACTCTGTTGAACTCTGTTTGCCTCTGTTTAACTCTGTTTAACTCTGTTGAACTCTGTTTGACTCTGTTGAACTCTGCTTGCCTCTGTTTGCCCGTGTTTAACTCTGTTGAACTCTGTATGCCTCTGTTTAACGCTGTTTAACTCTGTTTGCATCTGTTTACCTCTGTTTAACTCTGTATGCCTCTGTTTAACTCTGTATACCTCTGTTTTACTCTGTTTCACTCTGTTTGCATCTGTTTAACTCTGTTTAACTGTGTTGAACTCTGTATGCCTCTGATTAACTCTATTGAACTCTGTTTGCCGCTGTCGAACTCTATTTAACTCTGTTTGCCTGTGTTTACCTCTGTTTGCCTCTCTTTAACACTGTTTCACATTGTTTGCCTCTGTTTAACTCTGTTTGACTATGTTTAACTCTATTTAACTCTGTTCGCCTCTCTTTGCCTCTGTTTCACTCTGTTTAACTCTGTTTAACTCTGTTTACCTCTGTTCAGCTCTGTTTAACTCTGTTTGCCTCAGTTTAACTCTGTTTCACTCTGTTACCCTCTGTTTACCTGTGTTTAAGTCTGTTGAAATCTGTTTATCTCTGTTCAACTCTGTTTGCCTCTGTCTCAATCTATTTAACTCTGTTTGCCTCTGCTCAACTCTGTTTAACTCTGTTTGCCTCTGTTTAACTCTGTTTAACTCTGTATGCCTCTGTTTCACTCTATTGAACACTGTTTGCCTCTTTTGAACTCTGTTTACCTCTTTGTGCCTCTGTTCAACTCTGTTTAACTCTGTATGCCTCTGTTTAACTCTTTTTAACTCTGTTTGCCTCGGTTTAACTCTATTTAACTCTGCTTGCCTCTCTTTAACGCTGTTAAACTCTGTTTGCCTCTGTTTAACTCTGTTTCACTCAGTTTCCATCTGTTTCCCTCTGTTTAACTCTGATTAACTCTGTTGAACTCTGCTTGCCTATGTTTAACTCTGTTTAACTCTGTTCATCTTTTTACCTCTGTTTAAATCTGTTTAACTCTGTTTGCCTCTGTTTGACTCTGTTTAACTCTGTTTCCCTCTGTTCAACTCTGTTTAACTCTGTATGCTTCTGTTTAACTCTGTTTCACTCTGTTTCCCTCTGATTGCCCGTGTTTAACTGTGTTGAACTCTGTATGCCTCTGATTAACTCTATTGAACTCTGTTTGCCTCTGTCGAACTCTATTTAACTCTGTTTGCCTCTGTTTAACTCTGCTAAACTCTGTTTGCCTCTGTTTAACTCTATTTAACTCTGTTTGCCTCTGTTTAACGCTGTTTAACTCTGTTTCCCTCTGTTCAACTCTGTTTAACTCATTTTGCCTCGGTTTAAACTCTGTTTCATTCTGTTTCCCTCTGTTTACCTGTGTTTAACTCTGTTGAACTCTGTTTATCTCTGTTCAACTCTGTTTGCCTCTGTTTCAATCTAATTAACTCTGTTTGCATCTGATCAACTCTGTATGCCTCTGTTTAATTCTGTTTAATTCTGTATGCCTCTGTTTAATTCTGTTTAACTCTGTTTGCCACTGTTTAACTCTGTTAAACTCTGTTTGCCTATGTTTAACTCTGTTTAACTCTGTTTGCCTCTCTTTGCCTCTGTTCAACTCTGTTTAACTCTGTTTGCCTCTGTTTAACTCTGTTTCCCTCTGTTTACCTTTGTTTAAATCTGTTGAAATCTGTTTATCTCTGTTCAACTCTGTTAGCCTCTGTCTCAATCTATTTAACTCTGTTTGCCTCTGTTCAACTCTGTTTAACTCTGTTTTCCTCTGTTTAACTCTGTTTAATTCTGTATGCCTCTGTTTAATTCTGTTTAACTCTGTTTGCCACTGTTTAACTCTATTAAACTCTGTTTGCCTCCGTTAAACGCTGTTTAACTCTGTTTGCCTCTGTTTAACTCTCTTTAACTCTGTATGCCTCTTTTAATTCTGTTCAACTCTCCCTCTGTTTGCCTCTGTTTAACTCTGTTTGCCTCTGTTTAACTCTGTTTAACTCTGTATGCCTCTGTTTCACTCTATTGAGCACTGTTTGCCTCTTTTGAACTCTGTTTACCTCTTTGTGCCTCTGCTCAACTCTGTTTAACTCTGTATGCCTCTGTTTAACTCTGTTTAACTCTGTTTGCCTCGGTTTAACTCTGTTTCACTTAGTATCCATCTGTTTACATGTGTTTAACTCTGCTGAACACTTTTTATCTCTGTTCAACTCTGTTTGCCTCTGTTTCAATCTATTTGACTCTGTATGCCTCTGTTCAACTCTGTTTAACGCTGTATGCCTCCGTCTAACTCTGTTTCACTCTGTTTCCTTCTGTTTGCCTCTGTTTAACTCTGTTTAACTCTGTTGAACTCTGTTTATCTCTGCTGAACTCTGTTTGCCTCTGTTTCAATCTATTTAACTCAGTATGCCTCTATTTAATTCTGTTTAACTGTTTGCCACTGTTTAACTCTATTAAACTCTGTTTGCCTCCGTTTAACGCTGTTTAACTCTGTTTGCCTCTGTTTAACTCTCTTTAACTCTGTATGCCTCTTTTAACTCTGTTCAACTCTGTTTCCCTCTTTTTGCCTCTGTTTAACTCTGTTTGCCTCTGTTTAACTCTGTTTAACTCTGTATGCCTCTGTTTCACTCTGTTCAACTCTGTATACCTCTGTTTTACTCTGTTTCACTCTGTTTGCATCTGTTTAACTCTGTTTAACTGTGTTGAACTCTGTATGCCTCTGATTAACTCTATTGAACTCTGTTTGCCTCGGTTTAACTCTGTTTGCCTCTGTTTAACGCTGTTTAACTCTGTTTGCCTCTGTTTAACTCTTTTTAACTCTGTGTAACTCTGTTTGCCTCTGTTTAACTCTGGTTAACTCTGTTTGCCTATGTTTAACTCTGTTTAACTCTGTTCGCCTCTCTTTGCCTCTGTTTAACTCTGTTAAACTCTGTTTGCCTATGTTTAACTCTGTTTAACTCTGTTTGCCTCTCTTTGCCTCTGTTTAACTCTGTTTGCCTCTGTTTAACTCTGTTTCCCTCTGTTTACCTTTGTTTAAATCTGTTGAAATCTGTTTATCTCTGTTCAACTCTGTTTGCCTCTGTCTCAATCTATTTAACTCTGTTTGCCTCTGTTCAACTCTGTTTAACTCTGTATACCTCTGTTTAACTCTGTTTAACTCTGTTGAACTCTGTTTGCCTCTGTTTAACTCTGTTTAACTCTGTTGAACTCTGTTTGACTCTGTTGAACTCTGCTTGCCTCTGTTTGCCCGTGTTTAACTCTGTTGAACTCTGTATGCCTCTGTTTAACGCTGTTTAACTCTGTTTGCATCTGTTTACCTCTGTTTAACTCTGTATGCCTCTGTTTAACTCTGTATACCTCTGTTTTACTCTGTTTCACTCTGTTTGCATCTGTTTAACTCTGTTTAACTGTGTTGAACTCTGTATGCCTCTGATTAACTCTATTGAACTCTGTTTGCCGCTGTCGAACTCTATTTAACTCTGTTTGCCTGTGTTTACCTCTGTTTGCCTCTCTTTAACACTGTTTCACATTGTTTGCCTCTGTTTAACTCTGTTTGACTATGTTTAACTCTATTTAACTCTGTTCGCCTCTCTTTGCCTCTGTTTCACTCTGTTTAACTCTGTTTAACTCTGTTTACCTCTGTTCAGCTCTGTTTAACTCTGTTTGCCTCAGTTTAACTCTGTTTCACTCTGTTACCCTCTGTTTACCTGTGTTTAAGTCTGTTGAAATCTGTTTATCTCTGTTCAACTCTGTTTGCCTCTGTCTCAATCTATTTAACTCTGTTTGCCTCTGCTCAACTCTGTTTAACTCTGTTTGCCTCTGTTTAACTCTGTTTAACTCTGTATGCCTCTGTTTCACTCTATTGAACACTGTTTGCCTCTTTTGAACTCTGTTTACCTCTTTGTGCCTCTGTTCAACTCTGTTTAACTCTGTATGCCTCTGTTTAACTCTTTTTAACTCTGTTTGCCTCGGTTTAACTCTATTTAACTCTGCTTGCCTCTCTTTAACGCTGTTAAACTCTGTTTGCCTCTGTTTAACTCTGTTTCACTCAGTTTCCATCTGTTTCCCTCTGTTTAACTCTGATTAACTCTGTTGAACTCTGCTTGCCTATGTTTAACTCTGTTTAACTCTGTTCATCTTTTTACCTCTGTTTAAATCTGTTTAACTCTGTTTGCCTCTGTTTGACTCTGTTTAACTCTGTTTCCCTCTGTTCAACTCTGTTTAACTCTGTATGCTTCTGTTTAACTCTGTTTCACTCTGTTTCCCTCTGATTGCCCGTGTTTAACTGTGTTGAACTCTGTATGCCTCTGATTAACTCTATTGAACTCTGTTTGCCTCTGTCGAACTCTATTTAACTCTGTTTGCCTCTGTTTAACTCTGCTAAACTCTGTTTGCCTCTGTTTAACTCTATTTAACTCTGTTTGCCTCTGTTTAACGCTGTTTAACTCTGTTTCCCTCTGTTCAACTCTGTTTAACTCATTTTGCCTCGGTTTAACTCTGTTTCATTCTGTTTCCCTCTGTTTACCTGTGTTTAACTCTGTTGAACTCTGTTTATCTCTGTTCAACTCTGTTTGCCTCTGTTTCAATCTAATTAACTCTGTTTGCATCTGATCAACTCTGTATGCCTCTGTTTAATTCTGTTTAATTCTGTATGCCTCTGTTTAATTCTGTTTAACTCTGTTTGCCACTGTTTAACTCTGTTAAACTCTGTTTGCCTATGTTTAACTCTGTTTAACTCTGTTTGCCTCTCTTTGCCTCTGTTCAACTCTGTTTAACTCTGTTTGCCTCTGTTTAACTCTGTTTCCCTCTGTTTACCTTTGTTTAAATCTGTTGAAATCTGTTTATCTCTGTTCAACTCTGTTAGCCTCTGTCTCAATCTATTTAACTCTGTTTGCCTCTGTTCAACTCTGTTTAACTCTGTTTTCCTCTGTTTAACTCTGTTTAATTCTGTATGCCTCTGTTTAATTCTGTTTAACTCTGTTTGCCACTGTTTAACTCTATTAAACTCTGTTTGCCTCCGTTAAACGCTGTTTAACTCTGTTTGCCTCTGTTTAACTCTCTTTAACTCTGTATGCCTCTTTTAATTCTGTTCAACTCTCCCTCTGTTTGCCTCTGTTTAACTCTGTTTGCCTCTGTTTAACTCTGTTTAACTCTGTATGCCTCTGTTTCACTCTATTGAGCACTGTTTGCCTCTTTTGAACTCTGTTTACCTCTTTGTGCCTCTGCTCAACTCTGTTTAACTCTGTATGCCTCTGTTTAACTCTGTTTAACTCTGTTTGCCTCGGTTTAACTCTGTTTCACTTAGTATCCATCTGTTTACATGTGTTTAACTCTGCTGAACACTTTTTATCTCTGTTCAACTCTGTTTGCCTCTGTTTCAATCTATTTGACTCTGTATGCCTCTGTTCAACTCTGTTTAACGCTGTATGCCTCCGTCTAACTCTGTTTCACTCTGTTTCCTTCTGTTTGCCTCTGTTTAACTCTGTTTAACTCTGTTGAACTCTGTTTATCTCTGCTGAACTCTGTTTGCCTCTGTTTCAATCTATTTAACTCAGTATGCCTCTATTTAATTCTGTTTAACTGTTTGCCACTGTTTAACTCTATTAAACTCTGTTTGCCTCCGTTTAACGCTGTTTAACTCTGTTTGCCTCTGTTTAACTCTCTTTAACTCTGTATGCCTCTTTTAACTCTGTTCAACTCTGTTTCCCTCTTTTTGCCTCTGTTTAACTCTGTTTGCCTCTGTTTAACTCTGTTTAACTCTGTATGCCTCTGTTTCACTCTGTTCAACTCTGTATACCTCTGTTTTACTCTGTTTCACTCTGTTTGCATCTGTTTAACTCTGTTTAACTGTGTTGAACTCTGTATGCCTCTGATTAACTCTATTGAACTCTGTTTGCCTCGGTTTAACTCTGTTTGCCTCTGTTTAACGCTGTTTAACTCTGTTTGCCTCTGTTTAACTCTTTTTAACTCTGTGTAACTCTGTTTGCCTCTGTTTAACTCTGGTTAACTCTGTTTGCCTCTGTTCAACTCTGTTGAACTCTGTTTGCTTATGTTTAACTCTGTTTCAATCTGTTCGCCTCTCTTTAACTCTGTTTAACTCTGTTTATCTCTGTTTAACTCTGTTTGCCTCTGTTTAACTCTGTTAACTCTGTTTGCCTCTGTTCAACTCTGTTTAACACTGTTTTCCTCGGTTTAACTCTGTTTCACTTAGTTTCCATCTGTTTACATGTGTTTAACTCTGTTGAACACTTTTTATCTCTGTTCAACTCTGTTTGCCTCTGTTTCAATCTATTTGACTCTGTATGCCTCTGTTCAACTCTGTTTAACGCTCTATACCTCCGTCTAACTCTGTTTCACTCTGTTTCCTTCTGTTTGCCTCTGTTTAACTCTGTTTAACTCTGTTGAAATCTGTTTATCTCTGTTGAACTCTGTTTGCCTCTGTTTCAATCTATTTAACTCTGTATGCCTCTGTTTAATTCTGTTTAACTCTGTTTGCCACTGTTTAACTCTATTAAACTCTGTTTGCCTCCGTTTAACGCTGTTTAACTCTGTTTGCCTCTGTTTAACTCTCTTTAACTCTGTATGCCTCTTTTAACTCTGTTCAACTCTGTTTCCCTCTGTTTGCCTCTGTTTAACTCTGTTTGCCTCTGTTTAACTCTGTTTAACTCTGTATGCCTCTGTTTCACTCTATTGAACACTGTTTGCCTCTTTTGAACTCTGTTTACCTCTTTGTGCCTCTGTTCAACTCTGTTTAACTCTGTATGCCTCTGTTTAACTCTTTTTAACTCTGTTTGCCTCGGTTTAACTCTATTTAACTCTGCTTGCCTCTCTTTAACGCTGTTAAACTCTGTTTGCCTCTCTGTTTAACTCTGTTTCACTCAGTTTCCATCTGTTTCCCTCTGTTTAACTCTGATTAACTCTGTTGAACTCTGCTTACCTATGTTTAACTCTGTTTAACTCTGTTCATCTTTTTACCTCTGTTTAAATCTGTTTAAATCTGTTTAACTCCGTTTGCCTCTGTTTGACTCTGTTTAACTCTGTTTCCCTCTGTTCAACTCTGTTTAACTCTGTATGCTTCTGTTTAACTCTGTTTCACTCTGTTTCCCTCTGATTGCCCGTGTTTAACTGTGTTGAACTCTGTATGCCTCTGATTAACTCTATTGAACTCTGTTTGCCTCTGTCGAACTCTATTTAACTCTGTTTGCCTCTGTTTAACTCTGCTAAACTCTGTTTGCCTCTGTTTAACTCTATTTAACTCTGTTTGCCTCTGTTTAACGCTGTTTAACTCTGTTTCCCTCTGTTCAACTCTGTTTAACTCATTTTGCCTCGGTTTAACTCTGTTTCATTCTGTTTCCCTCTGTTTACCTGTGTTTAACTCTGTTGAACTCTGTTTATCTCTGTTCAACTCTGTTTGCCTCTGTCTCAATCTAATTAACTCTGTTTGCATCTGATCAACTCTGTTTAAATCTGTATGCCTCTGTTTAATTCTGTTTCGTTCAGATTCCATCTGTTTGCCTCTGTTTAACTCTGTTGAACTCTGCTTGCCTATGTTTAACTCTGTTTAACTCTGTTTAACTCTGTTTTCCTCTGTTTAACTCTGTTTAATTCTGTATGCCTCTGTTTAATTCTGTTTTACTCTGTTTGCCACTGTTTAACTCTAATTAACTCTGTTTGCCTCTGTTCAAATCTGTTTAACGCTGTATGCCTCCGTCTAACTCTGTTTCACTCTGTTTCCCTCTGTTTGCCTCTGTTTAACTCTGTTTAACTCTGTTGAACTCTGTTCATCTCTGTTGAACTCTGTCTGCCTCTGTTTCAATCTATTTAACTCTGTTTGCCTCTGTTTAATTCTGTTTAACTCTGTTTGCCACTGTTTAACTCTATTAAACTCTGTTTGCCTCCGTTTAACGCTGTTTAACTCTGTTTGCCTCTGTTTAACACTCTTTAACTCTGTATGCCTCTTTTAACTCTGTTCAACTCGGTTTGCCTCTCTTTCAATCTGTTTAAACATGTTTGCCCCTGTTTAACTCTGTTTAGATCTGTTTGCCTCTGTTCATCTCTGTTTAAATCTGTTTGCCTCAGTTTAATTCTGTTTAACTCAGTTTGCCTCCATTTAACTCTATTTAACTCTGTTTGCATCTGTTGAACTCCATTTAACTCTGTTTGCATCTGTTTAACTCTGTTCAACTCTGTTTGCCTCTATTCAACTCTCTTTAACTCTGTTTGCCTATGTTTAACTCTGTTTAACTCTGTTCGCCTCTCTTTGCCTCTGTTTAACTCTGTTTAACTCTGTTTGCCTCTGTTTAACTCTGTTTCCCTCTGTTTACCTTTGTTTAAATCTGTTGAAATCTGTTTATCTCTGTTCAACTCTGTTAGCCTCTGTCTCAATCTATTTAATTCTGTTTGCCTCTGTTCAACTCTGTTTAACTCTGTATACCTCTGTTTAACTCTGTTTTACTCTGTTGAACACTGTGTGCCTCTGTTTAACTCTGTTCAACTCTGTTGAACTCTGTTTGACTCTGTTGAACTCTGCTTGTCTATGTTTAACTCTGTTTAACTCTGTTCGCCTCTCTTTGCCTCTGTTTAACTCTGTTAAACTCTGTTTGCCTATGTTTAACTCTGTTTAACTCTGTTTGCCTCTCTTTGCCTCTGTTCAACTCTGTTTAACTCTGTTTGCCTCTGTTTAACTCTGTTTCCCTCTGTTTACATTTGTTTAAATCTGTTGAAATCTGTTTATCTCTGTTCAACTCTGTTAGCCTCTGTCTCAATCTATTTAACTCTGTTTGCCTCTGTTCAACTCTGTTTAACTCTGTTTTCCTCTGTTTAACTCTGTTTAATTCTGTATGCCTCTGTTTAATTCTGTTTAACTCTGTTTGCCACTGTTTAACTCTATTAAACTCTGTTTGCCTCCGTTAAACGCTGTTTAACTCTGTTTGCCTCTGTTTAACTCTCTTTAACTCTGTATGCCTCTTTTAACTCTGTTCAACTCTCCCTCTGTTTGCCTCTGTTTAACTCTGTTTGCCTCTGTTTAACTCTGTTTAACTCTGTATGCCTCTGTTTCACTCTATTGAACACTGTTTGCCTCTTTTGAACTCTGTTTACCTCTTTGTGCCTCTGCTCAACTCTGTTTAACTCTGTATGCCTCTGTTTAACTCTGTTTAACTCTGTTTGCCTCGGTTTAACTCTGTTTCACTTAGTTTCCATCTGTTTACATGTGTTTAACTCTGCTGAACACTTTTTATCTCTGTTCAACTCTGTTTGCCTCTGTTTCAATCTATTTGACTCTGTATGCCTCTGTTCAACTCTGTTTAACGCTGTATGCCTCCGTCTAACTCTGTTTCACTCTGTTTCCTTCTGTTTAACTCTGTTTAACTTTGTTGAACTCTGTTTATCTCTGCTGAACTCTGTTTGCCTCTGTTTCAATCTATTTAACTCAGTATGCCTCTATTTAATTCTGTTTAACTGTTTGCCACTGTTTAACTCTATTAAACTCTGTTTGCCTCCGTTTAACGCTGTTTAACTCTGTTTGCCTCTGTTTAACTCTCTTTAACTCTGTATGCCTCTTTTAACTCTGTTCAACTCTGTTTCCCTCTTTTTGCCTCTGTTTAACTCTGTTTGCCTCTGTTTAACTCTGTTTAACTCTGTATGCCTCTGTTTCACTCTATTGAACACTGTTTGCCTCTTTTGAACTCTGTTTACCTCTTTGTGCCTCTGTTCAACTCCGTTTAACTCTGTATGCCTCTGTTTAACTCTGTTTAGATCTGTTTGCCTCTGTTCATCTCTGTTTAAATCTGTTTGCCTCAGTTTAATTCTGTTTAACTCACTTTGCCTCCATTTAACTCCATTTAACTCTGTTTGCCTCTGTTGAACTCCATTTAACTCTGTTTGCATCTGTTTAACTCTGTTCAACTCTGTTTGCCTCTATTCAACTCTGTTTAACTCTGTTTGCCTATGTTTAACTCTGTTTAACTCTGTTCGCCTCTCTTTGCCTCTGTTTAACTCTGTTAAACTCTGTTTGCCTATGTTTAACTCTGTTTAACTCTGTTTGCCTCTCTTTGCCTCTGTTTAACTCTGTTTGCCTCTGTTTAACTCTGTTTCCCTCTGTTTACCTTTGTTTAAATCTGTTGAAATCTGTTTATCTCTGTTCAACTCTGTTTGCCTCTGTCTCAATCTATTTAACTCTGTTTGCCTCTGTTCAACTCTGTTTAACTCTGTATACCTCTGTTTAACTCTGTTTAACTCTGTTGAACTCTGTTTGCCTCTGTTTAACTCTGTTTAACTCTGTTGAACTCTGTTTGACTCTGTTGAACTCTGCTTGCCTCTGTTTGCCCGTGTTTAACTCTGTTGAACTCTGTATGCCTCTGTTTAACGCTGTTTAACTCTGTTTGCATCTGTTTACCTCTGTTTAACTCTGTATGCCTCTGTTTAACTCTGTATACCTCTGTTTTACTCTGTTTCACTCTGTTTGCATCTGTTTAACTCTGTTTAACTGTGTTGAACTCTGTATGCCTCTGATTAACTCTATTGAACTCTGTTTGCCGCTGTCGAACTCTATTTAACTCTGTTTGCCTGTGTTTACCTCTGTTTGCCTCTCTTTAACACTGTTTCACATTGTTTGCCTCTGTTTAACTCTGTTTGACTATGTTTAACTCTATTTAACTCTGTTCGCCTCTCTTTGCCTCTGTTTCACTCTGTTTAACTCTGTTTAACTCTGTTTACCTCTGTTCAGCTCTGTTTAACTCTGTTTGCCTCAGTTTAACTCTGTTTCACTCTGTTACCCTCTGTTTACCTGTGTTTAAGTCTGTTGAAATCTGTTTATCTCTGTTCAACTCTGTTTGCCTCTGTCTCAATCTATTTAACTCTGTTTGCCTCTGCTCAACTCTGTTTAACTCTGTTTGCCTCTGTTTAACTCTGTTTAACTCTGTATGCCTCTGTTTCACTCTATTGAACACTGTTTGCCTCTTTTGAACTCTGTTTACCTCTTTGTGCCTCTGCTCAACTCTGTTTAACTCTGTATGCCTCTGTTTAACTCTGTTTAACTCTGTTTGCCTCGGTTTAACTCTATTTAACTCTGCTTGCCTCTCTTTAACGCTGTTAAACTCTGTTTGCCTCTGTTTAACTCTGTTTCACTCAGTTTCCATCTGTTTCCCTCTGTTTAACTCTGATTAACTCTGTTGAACTCTGCTTGCCTATGTTTAACTCTGTTTAACTCTGTTCATCTTTTTACCTCTGTTTAAATCTGTTTAACTCCGTTTGCCTCTGTTTGACTCTGTTTAACTCTGTTTCCCTCTGTTCAACTCTGTTTAACTCTGTATGCTTCTGTTTAACTCTGTTTCACTCTGTTTCCCTCTGATTGCCCGTGTTTAACTGTGTTGAACTCTGTATGCCTCTGATTAACTCTATTGAACTCTGTTTGCCTCTGTCGAACTCTATTTAACTCTGTTTGCCTCTGTTTAACTCTGCTAAACTCTGTTTGCCTCTGTTTAACTCTATTTAACTCTGTTTGCCTCTGTTTAACGCTGTTTAACTCTGTTTCCCTCTGTTCAACTCTGTTTAACTCATTTTGCCTCGGTTTAACTCTGTTTCATTCTGTTTCCCTCTGTTTACCTGTGTTTAACTCTGTTGAACTCTGTTTATCTCTGTTCAACTCTGTTTGCCTCTGTTTCAATCTAATTAACTCTGTTTGCATCTGATCAACTCTGTATGCCTCTGTTTAATTCTGTTTAATTCTGTATGCCTCTGTTTAATTCTGTTTAACTCTGTTTGCCACTGTTTAACTCTGTTAAACTCTGTTTGCCTATGTTTAACTCTGTTTAACTCTGTTTGCCTCTCTTTGCCTCTGTTCAACTCTGTTTAACTCTGTTTGCCTCTGTTTAACTCTGTTTCCCTCTGTTTACCTTTGTTTAAATCTGTTGAAATCTGTTTATCTCTGTTCAACTCTGTTAGCCTCTGTCTCAATCTATTTAACTCTGTTTGCCTCTGTTCAACTCTGTTTAACTCTGTTTTCCTCTGTTTAACTCTGTTTAATTCTGTATGCCTCTGTTTAATTCTGTTTAACTCTGTTTGCCACTGTTTAACTCTATTAAACTCTGTTTGCCTCCGTTAAACGCTGTTTAACTCTGTTTGCCTCTGTTTAACTCTCTTTAACTCTGTATGCCTCTTTTAATTCTGTTCAACTCTCCCTCTGTTTGCCTCTGTTTAACTCTGTTTGCCTCTGTTTAACTCTGTTTAACTCTGTATGCCTCTGTTTCACTCTATTGAACACTGTTTGCCTCTTTTGAACTCTGTTTACCTCTTTGTGCCTCTGCTCAACTCTGTTTAACTCTGTATGCCTCTGTTTAACTCTGTTTAACTCTGTTTGCCTCGGTTTAACTCTGTTTCACTTAGTTTCCATCTGTTTACATGTGTTTAACTCTGCTGAACACTTTTTATCTCTGTTCAACTCTGTTTGCCTCTGTTTCAATCTATTTGACTCTGTATGCCTCTGTTCAACTCTGTTTAACGCTGTATGCCTCCGTCTAACTCTGTTTCACTCTGTTTCCTTCTGTTTGCCTCTGTTTAACTCTGTTTAACTCTGTTGAACTCTGTTTATCTCTGCTGAACTCTGTTTGCCTCTGTTTCAATCTATTTAACTCAGTATGCCTCTATTTAATTCTGTTTAACTGTTTGCCACTGTTTAACTCTATTAAACTCTGTTTGCCTCCGTTTAACGCTGTTTAACTCTGTTTGCCTCTGTTTAACTCTCTTTAACTCTGTATGCCTCTTTTAACTCTGTTCAACTCTGTTTCCCTCTTTTTGCCTCTGTTTAACTCTGTTTGCCTCTGTTTAACTCTGTTTAACTCTGTATGCCTCTGTTTCACTCTATTGAACACTGTTTGCCTCTTTTGAACTCTGTTTACCTCTTTGTGCCTCTGTTCAACTCCGTTTAACTCTGTATGCCTCTGTTTAACTCTGTTTAGATCTGTTTGCCTCTGTTCATCTCTGTTTAAATCTGTTTGCCTCAGTTTAATTCTGTTTAACTCACTTTGCCTCCATTTAACTCCATTTAACTCTGTTTGCCTCTGTTGAACTCCATTTAACTCTGTTTGCTTCTGTTTAACTCTGTTCAACTCTGTTTGCCTCTATTCAACTCTGTTTAACTCTGTTTGCCTATGTTTAACTCTGTTTAACTCTGTTCGCCTCTCTTTGCCTCTGTTTAACTCTGTTAAACTCTGTTTGCCTATGTTTAACTCTGTTTAACTCTGTTTGCCTCTCGTTGCCTCTGTTTAACTCTGTTTGCCTCTGTTGAACTCTGCTTGCCTCTGTTTGCCCGTGTTTAACTCTGTTGAACTCTGTATGCATCTGTTTAACGCTGTTTAACTCTGTTTGCATCTGTTTACCTCTGTTTAACTCTGTATGCCTCTGTTTAACTCTGTTTAACTCTGTATACCTCTGTTTTACTCTGTTTCACACTGTTTGCATCTGTTTAACTCTGTTTAACTGTGTTGAACTCTGTATGCCTCTGATTAACTCTATTGAACTCTGTTTGCCGCTGTCGAACTCTATTTAACTCTGTTTGCCTGTGTTTACCTCTGT
Source organism: Isurus oxyrinchus (assembly GCA_026770705.1). Taxonomy (NCBI): domain Eukaryota; kingdom Metazoa; phylum Chordata; class Chondrichthyes; order Lamniformes; family Lamnidae; genus Isurus; species Isurus oxyrinchus. The sequence continues at coordinate 13,720 of JANJGN010002748.1, forward strand.
TTGCCTCTCTTTAACACTGTTTCACATTGTTTGCCTCTGTTTAACTCTGTTTAACTCTGTTTGACTATGTTTAACTCTATTTAACTCTGTTCGCCTCTCTTTGCCTCTGTTTCACTCTGTTTAACTCTGTTTAACTCTGTTTACCTCTGTTCAGCTCTGTTTAACTCTGTTTGCCTCAGTTTAACTCTGTTTCACTCTGTTACCCTCTGTTTACCTGTGTTTAAGTCTGTTGAAATCTGTTTATCTCTGTTCAACTCTGTTTGCCTCTGTCTCAATCTATTTAACTCTGTTTGCCTCTGCTCAACTCTGTTTAACTCTGTATGCCTCTGTTTAACTCTGTTTAACTCTGTTGAACTCTGTTTGTTTCTGTTGAACTCTGTTTGCCTCTGTTTGCCCGTGTTTAACTCTGTTGAACTCTGTATGCCTCTGTTTAACGCTGTTTAACTCTGTTTGCATCTGTTTATCTCTGTTTAATTCTGTATGCCTCTGTTTAACTCTGTTTAACTCTGTATGCCTCTGTTTAACTCTGTTTCACTCTGTCTCCCTCTGATTGCCCGTGTTTAACTGTGTTGAACTCTGTATGCCTCTGATTAACTCTATTGAACTCTGTTTGCCTCTGTCGAACGCTATTTAACTCTGTTTGCCTCTGTTTAACTCTGCTAAACTCTGTTTGCCTCTGTTTAACGCTGTTTAACTCTGTTTGCCTCTGTTTAACTCTTTTTAACTCTGTGTAACTCTGTTTGCCTCTGTTTAACTCTGGTTAACTCTGTTTGCCTCCGTTCAACTCTGTTGAACTCTGTTTGCTTATGTTTAACTCTGTTTAACTCTGTTTGCCTCTCTTTACCTCTGTTTATCTCTGTTTAACTCTGTTTGCCTCTGTTTAACTCTGTTAACTCTGTTTGCCTCTGTTCAACTCTGTTTAACTCTGTTTGCCTCGGTTTAACTCTGTTTCACTTAGTTTCCATCTGTTTACATGTGTTTAACTCTGTTGAACACTTTTTATCTCTGTTCAACTCTGTTTGCCTCTGTTTCAATCTATTTGACTCTGTATGCCTCTGTTCAAAACTGTTTAACGCTGTATGCCTCCGTCTATCTCTGTTACACTCTGTTTCCTTCTGTTGGCCTCTGTTTAACTCTGTTGAACTCTGTATGCCTCTGTTTAACTGTTTCACTCTGTTTCCCTCTGATTGCCCGTGTTTAACTGTGTTGAACTCTGTATGCCTCTGATTAACTCTATTGAACTCTGTTTGCCTCTGTCGAACTCTGTTTAACTCTGTTTGCCTCTGTTTAACTCTGCTAAACTCTGTTTGCCTCTGTTTAACTCTGTTTGCCTCTGTTTAACGCTGTTTAACTCTGTTTGCCTCTGTTTAACTCTTTTTAACTCTGTGTAACTCTGTTTGCCTCTGTTTAACTCTGGTTAACTCTGTTTGCCTCTGTTCAACTCTGTTGAACTCTGTTTGCTTATGTTTAACTCTGTTTCAATCTGTTCGCCTCTCTTTACCTCTGTTTAACTCTGTTTATCTCTGTTTAACTCTGTTTGCCTCTGTTTAACTCTGTTAACTCTGGTTGCCTCTGTTCAACTCTGTTTAACACTGTTTGCCTCGGTTTAACTCTGTTTCACTTAGTTTCCATCTGTTTACATGTGTTTAACTCTGTTGAACACTTTTTATCTCTGTTCAACTCTGTTTGCCTCTGTTTCAATCTTGACTCTGTATGCCTCTGTTCAACTCTGTTTAACGCTCTATGCCTCCGTCTAACTCTGTTTCACTCTGTTTCCTTCTGTTTGCCTCTGTTTAACTCTGTTTAACTCTGTTGAACTCTGTTTATCTCTGTTGAACTCTATTTGCCTCTGTTTCAATCTATTTAACTCTGTATGCCTCTGTTTAATTCTGTTTCACTCTGTTTGCCACTGTTTAACTCTATTAAACTCTGTTTGCCTCCGTTTAACGCTGTTTAACTCTGTTTGCCTCTGTTTAACTCTCTTTAACTCTGTATGCCTCTTTTAACTCTGTTCAACTCTGTTTCCCTCTGTTTGCCTCTGTTTAACTCTGTTTGCCTCTGTTTAACTCTGTATGCCTCTGTTTCACTCTATTGAACACTGTTTGCCTCTTTTGAACTCTGTTTACCTCTTTGTGCCTCTGTTCAACTCTGTTTAACTCTGTATGCCTCTGTTTAACTCTTTTTAACTCTGTTTGCCTCGGTTTAACTCTATTTAACTCTGCTTGCCTCTCTTTAACGCTGTTAAACTCTGTTTGCCTCTGTTTAACTCTGTTTCACTTAGTTTCCATCTGTTTCCCTCTGTTTAACTCTGATTAACTCTGTTGAACTCTGCTTGCCTATGTTTAACTCTGTTTAACTCTGTTCATCTCTTTACCTCTGTTTAAATCTGTTTAAATCTGTTTAACTCCGTTTGCCTCTGTTTGACTCTGTTTAACTCTGTTTCCCTCTGTTCAACTCTGTTTAACTCTGTATGCCTCTGTTTAACTCTGTTTCACTCTGTTTCCCTCTGATTGCCCGTGTTTAACTGTGTTGAACTCTGTATGCCTCTGATTAACTCTATTGAACTCTGTTTGCCTCTGTCGAACTCTATTTAACTCTGTTTGCCTCTGTTTAACTCTGGTTAACTCTGTTTGCCTCTGTTCAACTCTGTTGAACTCTGTTTGCTTATGTTTAACTCTGTTTCAATCTGTTCGCCTCTCTTTACCTCTGTTTAACTCTGTTTATCTCTGTTTAACTCTGTTTGCCTCTGTTTAACTCTGTTAACTCTGGTTGCCTCTGTTCAACTCTGTTTAACACTGTTTGCCTCGGTTTAACTCTGTTTCACTTAGTTTCCATCTGTTTACATGTGTTTAACTCTGTTGAACACTTTTTATCTCTGTTCAACTCTGTTTGCCTCTGTTTCAATCTTGACTCTGTATGCCTCTGTTCAACTCTGTTTAACGCTCTATGCCTCCGTCTAACTCTGTTTCACTCTGTTTCCTTCTGTTTGCCTCTGTTTAACTCTGTTTAACTCTGTTGAACTCTGTTTATCTCTGTTGAACTCTATTTGCCTCTGTTTCAATCTATTTAACTCTGTATGCCTCTGTTTAATTCTGTTTCACTCTGTTTGCCACTGTTTAACTCTATTAAACTCTGTTTGCCTCCGTTTAACGCTGTTTAACTCTGTTTGCCTCTGTTTAACTCTCTTTAACTCTGTATGCCTCTTTTAACTCTGTTCAACTCTGTTTCCCTCTGTTTGCCTCTGTTTAACTCTGTTTGCCTCTGTTTAACTCTGTATGCCTCTGTTTCACTCTATTGAACACTGTTTGCCTCTTTTGAACTCTGTTTACCTCTTTGTGCCTCTGTTCAACTCTGTTTAACTCTGTATGCCTCTGTTTAACTCTTTTTAACTCTGTTTGCCTCGGTTTAACTCTATTTAACTCTGCTTGCCTCTCTTTAACGCTGTTAAACTCTGTTTGCCTCTGTTTAACTCTGTTTCACTTAGTTTCCATCTGTTTCCCTCTGTTTAACTCTGATTAACTCTGTTGAACTCTGCTTGCCTATGTTTAACTCTGTTTAACTCTGTTCATCTCTTTACCTCTGTTTAAATCTGTTTAAATCTGTTTAACTCCGTTTGCCTCTGTTTGACTCTGTTTAACTCTGTTTCCCTCTGTTCAACTCTGTTTAACTCTGTATGCCTCTGTTTAACTCTGTTTCACTCTGTTTCCCTCTGATTGCCCGTGTTTAACTGTGTTGAACTCTGTATGCCTCTGATTAACTCTATTGAACTCTGTTTGCCTCTGTCGAACTCTATTTAACTCTGTTTGCCTCTGTTTAACTCTGCTAAATTCTGTTTGCCTCTGTTTAACTCTATTTAACTCTGTTTGCCTCTGTTTAACGCTGTTTAACTCTGTTTGCCTCTGTTTAACTCTCTTTAACTCTGTATGCCTCTTTTAACTCTGTTCAACTCTGTTTCCCTCTGTTTGCCTCTGTTTAACTCTGTTGAACTCTGTTTATCTCTGTTCAACTCTGTTTGCCTCTGTCTCAATGTATTTAACTCTGTTTGCATCTGATCAACTCTGTTTAACTCTGTATGCCTCTGTTTAATTCTGTTTCGCTCAGTTTCCATCTGTTTGCCTCTGTTTATCTCTGTTTAACTCTGTTGAACTCTGCTTGCCTATGTCTAACTCTGTTTAACTCTGTTCGTCTCTCTTTACCTCTGTTTAACTCTGTTTAACTCTGTTTAACTCTGTTTTCCTCTGTTTAACTCTGTTTAATTCTGTATGCCTCTGTTTAATTCTGTTTAACTCTGTTTGCCTCTGTTCAAATCTGTTTAACGCTGTATGCCTCCGTCTAACTCTGTTTCACTCTGTTTCCCTCTGTTTGCCTCTGTTTAACTCTGTTGAACTCTGTTCATCTCTGTTGAACTCTGTCTGCCTCTGTTTCAATCTATTTAACTCTGTTTGCCTCTGTTTAATTCTGTTTAACTCTGTTTGCCACTGTTTAACTCTATTAAACTCTGTTTGCCTCCGTTTAACGCTGTTTAACTCTGTTTGCCTCTGTTTAACACTCTTTAACTCTGCATGCCTCTTTTAACTCTGTTCAACTCGGTTTGCCTCTCTTTCAATCTGTTTAAACATGTTTGCCACTGTTTAACTCTGTTTAGATCTGTTTGCCTCTGTTCATCTCTGTTTAAATCTGTTTGCCTCAGTTTAATTCTGTTTAACTCACTTTGCCTCCATTTAACTGTATTTAACTCTGTTTGCCTCTGTTGAACTCCATTTAACTCTGTTTGCATCTGTTTAACTCTGTTCAACTCTGTTTGCCTCTATTCAACTCTCTTTAACTCTGTTTGCCTATGTTTAACTCTGTTTAACTCTGTTCGCCTCTCTTTGCCTCTCTTTAACTCTGTTTAACTCTGTCTGCCTATGTTTAACTCTGTTTAACTCTGTTCGCCTCTCTTTGCCTCTGTTTAACTCTGTTTAACTCTGTTTGCCTCTGTTTAACTCTGTTTCCCTCTGTTTACCTTTGTTTAAATCTGTTGAAATCTGTTTATCTCTGTTCAACTCTGTTTGCCTCTGTCTCAATCTATTTAACTCTGTTTGCCTCTGTTCAACTCTGTTTAACTCTGTATACCTCTGTTTAACTCCGTTTAACTCTGTTGAACTCTGTTTGCCTCTGTTTAACTCTGTTGAAATCTGTTTGACTCTGTTGAACTCTGTTTGCTCTGTTTGCCCGTGTTTAACTCTGTTGAACTCTGTATGCCTCTGTTTAACGCTGTTTAACTCTGTTTGCATCTGTTTACCTCTGTTTAACTCTGTATGCCTCTGTTTAACTCTGTTTAACTCTGTATGCCTCTGTTTATCTCTGTTTCAATCTATTTCCCTCTTTTTGCCCGTGTTTATCTCTCTTGAACTCTGTATGCATCTGATTAACTCTATTGAACTCTGTTTGCCTCTGTTGAACTCTATGTAACTCTGTTTGCCTCAGTTTAACTCTGTTTCACTCTGTTACCCTCTGTTTACCAGTGTTTAAGTCTGTTGAAATCTGTTTATCTCTGTTCAACTCTGTTTGCCTCTGTCTCAATCTATTTAACTCTGTTTGACTCTGTTCAACTCTGTTTAACTCTGTATGCCTCTGTTTAACTTTGTTTAACTCTGTTGAACTCTGTTTGTCTCTGTTGAACTCTGTTTGCCTCTGTTTGCCCGTGTTTAACTCTGTTGAACTCTGTATGCCTCTGTTTAACGCTTTTTAACTCTGTTTGCATCTGTTTATCTCTGTTTAACTCTGTATGCCTCTGTTTAACTCTGTTTAACTCTGTATGCCTCTGTTGAACTCTGTTTCACTCTGTTTCCCTCTGATTGCCCGTGTTTAACTGTGTTGAACTCTGTATGCCTCTGATTAACTCTATTGAACTCTGTTTGCCTCTGTCGAACTCTATTTAACTCTGAGATAAACACAAAGAAAACTGCGGATGCTGGAATTCCAAAACAAAAACAGAATTACCTGGAAAAACTCAGCAGGTCTGGCAGCATCGGCGGAGAAGAAAAGAGTTGACGTTTCGAGTCCTCATGACCCTTCGACAGAACTTTCAAAGTTCTGTCGAAGGGTCATGAGGACTCGAAACGTCAACTCTTTTCTTCTCCACCGATGCTGCCAGACCTGCTGAGTTTTTCCAGGTAATTCTGTTTTTCTTTTCTATTTAACTCTGTTTGCCTCTGTTTAACTCTGCTAAACTCTGTTTGCCTCTGTTTAACTCTATTTAACTCTCTTTGCCTCTGTTTAACGCTGTTTAACTCTGTTTGCCTCTGTTTAACTCTTTTTAACTCTGTGTAACTCTGTTTGCCTCTGTTTAACTCTGGTTAACTCTGTTTGCCTCTGTTCAACTCTGTTGACCATTGTTTGCTTATGTTTAACTCTGTTTAACTCTGTTCGCCTCTCTTTACCTCTGTTTAACTCTGTTTATCTCTGTTTAACTCTGTTTGCCTCTGTTCAACTCTGTTTAACTCTGTTTGCCTCGATTTAACTCTGTTTCACTTAGTTTCCATCTGTTTACATGTGTTTAACTCTGTTGAACACTTTTTATCTCTGTTCAACTCTGTTTGCCTCTGTTTCAATCTATTTGACTCTGTATGCCTCTGTTCAAAACTGTTTAACGCTGTATGCCTCCGTCTAACTCTGTTACACTCTGTTTCCTTCTGTTGGCCTCTGTTTAACTCTGTTTAACTCTGTTGAACTCTGTATGCCTCTGTTTAACTGTTTCACTCTGTTTCCCTCTGATTGCCCGTGTTTAACTGTGTTGAACTCTGTATGCCTCTGTCGAACTCTATTGAACTCTGTTTGCCTCTGTCGAACTCTATTTAACTCTGTTTGCCTCTGTTTAACACTGCTAAACTCTGTTTGCCTCTGTTTCACTCTGTTTGCCTCAGTTTAACGCTGTTTAAAACTGTTTGCCTCTGTTTAACCTCTTTTTAACTCTGTGTAACTCTGTTTGCCTCTGTTAACTCTGGTTAACTCTGTTTGCCTCTGTTCAACTCTGTTGAACTCTGTTTGCTTATGTTTAACTCTGTTTCAATCTGTTCGCCTCTGTTTCACTCTATTGAACACTGTTTGCCTCTTTTGAACTCTGTTTACCTCTTTGTGCCTCTGTTCAACTCTGTTTAACTCTGTATGCCTCTGTTTAACTCTCTTTAACTCTGTTTGCCTCGGTTTAACTCTATTTAACTCTGCTTGCCTCTCTTTAACGCTGTTAAACTTTGTTTGCCTCTGTTTAACTCTGTTTCACTCAGTTTCCATCTGTTTCCCTCTGTTTAACTCTGATTAACTCTGTTGAACTCTGCTTGCCTATGTTTAACTCTGTTTCCCTCTGTTCAACTCTGTTTAACTCATTTTGCCTCGGTTTAACTATGTTTCATTCTGTTTCCCTCTGTTTACCTGTGTTTAACTCTGTTGAACTCTGTTTATCTCTGTTCAACTCTGTTTGCCTCTGTTTCAATCTATTTAACTCTGTTTGCATCTGATCAACTCTGTTTAACTCTGTTTGCCTCTGTTTAACTCTGTATGCCTCTGTTTCACTCTATTGAACACTGTTTGCCTCTTTTGAACTCTGTTTACCTCTTTGTGCCTCTGTTCAACTCTGTTTAACTCTGTATGCCTCTGTTTAACTCTTTTTAACTCTGTTTGCCTCGGTTTAACTCTATTTAACTCTGCTTGCCTCTCTTTAACGCTGTTAAACTCTGTTTGCCTCTGTTTAACTCTGTTTCACTTAGTTTCCATCTGTTTCCCTCTGTTTAACTCTGATTAACTCTGTTGAACTCTGCTTGCCTATGTTTAACTCTGTTTAACTCTGTTCATCTCTTTACCTCTGTTTAAATCTGTTTAAATCTGTTTAAACTCCGTTTGCCTCTGTTTGACTCTGTTTAACTCTGTTTCCCTCTGTTCAACTCTGTTTAACTCTGTATGCCTCTGTTTAACTCTGTTTCACTCTGTTTCCCTCTGATTGCCCGTGTTTAACTGTGTTGAACTCTGTATGCCTCTGATTAACTCTATTGAACTCTGTTTGCCTCTGTCGAACTCTATTTAACTCTGTTTGCCTCTGTTTAACTCTGCTAAATTCTGTTTGCCTCTGTTTAACTCTATTTAACTCTGTTTGCCTCTGTTTAACGCTGTTTAACTCTGTTTGCCTCTGTTTAACTCTCTTTAACTCTGTATGCCTCTTTTAACTCTGTTCAACTCTGTTTCCCTCTGTTTGCCTCTGTTTAACTCTGTTGAACTCTGTTTATCTCTGTTCAACTCTGTTTGCCTCTGTCTCAATGTATTTAACTCTGTTTGCATCTGATCAACTCTGTTTAACTCTGTATGCCTCTGTTTAATTCTGTTTCGCTCAGTTTCCATCTGTTTGCCTCTGTTTATCTCTGTTTAACTCTGTTGAACTCTGCTTGCCTATGTCTAACTCTGTTTAACTCTGTTCGTCTCTCTTTACCTCTGTTTAACTCTGTTTAACTCTGTTTAACTCTGTTTTCCTCTGTTTAACTCTGTTTAATTCTGTATGCCTCTGTTTAATTCTGTTTAACTCTGTTTGCCTCTGTTCAAATCTGTTTAACGCTGTATGCCTCCGTCTAACTCTGTTTCACTCTGTTTCCCTCTGTTTGCCTCTGTTTAACTCTGTTGAACTCTGTTCATCTCTGTTGAACTCTGTCTGCCTCTGTTTCAATCTATTTAACTCTGTTTGCCTCTGTTTAATTCTGTTTAACTCTGTTTGCCACTGTTTAACTCTATTAAACTCTGTTTGCCTCCGTTTAACGCTGTTTAACTCTGTTTGCCTCTGTTTAACACTCTTTAACTCTGCATGCCTCTTTTAACTCTGTTCAACTCGGTTTGCCTCTCTTTCAATCTGTTTAAACATGTTTGCCACTGTTTAACTCTGTTTAGATCTGTTTGCCTCTGTTCATCTCTGTTTAAATCTGTTTGCCTCAGTTTAATTCTGTTTAACTCACTTTGCCTCCATTTAACTGTATTTAACTCTGTTTGCCTCTGTTGAACTCCATTTAACTCTGTTTGCATCTGTTTAACTCTGTTCAACTCTGTTTGCCTCTATTCAACTCTCTTTAACTCTGTTTGCCTATGTTTAACTCTGTTTAACTCTGTTCGCCTCTCTTTGCCTCTCTTTAACTCTGTTTAACTCTGTCTGCCTATGTTTAACTCTGTTTAACTCTGTTCGCCTCTCTTTGCCTCTGTTTAACTCTGTTTAACTCTGTTTGCCTCTGTTTAACTCTGTTTCCCTCTGTTTACCTTTGTTTAAATCTGTTGAAATCTGTTTATCTCTGTTCAACTCTGTTTGCCTCTGTCTCAATCTATTTAACTCTGTTTGCCTCTGTTCAACTCTGTTTAACTCTGTATACCTCTGTTTAACTCCGTTTAACTCTGTTGAACTCTGTTTGCCTCTGTTTAACTCTGTTTAACTCTGTTGAAATCTGTTTGACTCTGTTGAACTCTGTTTGCCTCTGTTTGCCCGTGTTTAACTCTGTTGAACTCTGTATGCCTCTGTTTAACGCTGTTTAACTCTGTTTGCATCTGTTTACCTCTGTTTAACTCTGTATGCCTCTGTTTAACTCTGTTTAACTCTGTATGCCTCTGTTTATCTCTGTTTCAATCTATTTCCCTCTTTTTGCCCGTGTTTATCTCTCTTGAACTCTGTATGCATCTGATTAACTCTATTGAACTCTGTTTGCCTCTGTTGAACTCTATGTAACTCTGTTTGCCTCAGTTTAACTCTGTTTCACTCTGTTACCCTCTGTTTACCAGTGTTTAAGTCTGTTGAAATCTGTTTATCTCTGTTCAACTCTGTTTGCCTCTGTCTCAATCTATTTAACTCTGTTTGACTCTGTTCAACTCTGTTTAACTCTGTATGCCTCTGTTTAACTTTGTTTAACTCTGTTGAACTCTGTTTGTCTCTGTTGAACTCTGTTTGCCTCTGTTTGCCCGTGTTTAACTCTGTTGAACTCTGTATGCCTCTGTTTAACGCTTTTTAACTCTGTTTGCATCTGTTTATCTCTGTTTAACTCTGTATGCCTCTGTTTAACTCTGTTTAACTCTGTATGCCTCTGTTGAACTCTGTTTCACTCTGTTTCCCTCTGATTGCCCGTGTTTAACTGTGTTGAACTCTGTATGCCTCTGATTAACTCTATTGAACTCTGTTTGCCTCTGTCGAACTCTATTTAACTCTGAGATAAACACAAAGAAAACTGCGGATGCTGGAATTCCAAAACAAAAACAGAATTACCTGGAAAAACTCAGCAGGTCTGGCAGCATCGGCGGAGAAGAAAAGAGTTGACGTTTCGAGTCCTCATGACCCTTCGACAGAACTTTCAAAGTTCTGTCGAAGGGTCATGAGGACTCGAAACGTCAACTCTTTTCTTCTCCACCGATGCTGCCAGACCTGCTGAGTTTTTCCAGGTAATTCTGTTTTTCTTTTCTATTTAACTCTGTTTGCCTCTGTTTAAACTCTGCTAAACTCTGTTTGCCTCTGTTTAACTCTATTTAACTCTCTTTGCCTCTGTTTAACGCTGTTTAACTCTGTTTGCCTCTGTTTAACTCTTTTTAACTCTGTGTAACTCTGTTTGCCTCTGTTTAACTCTGGTTAACTCTGTTTGCCTCTGTTCAACTCTGTTGACCATTGTTTGCTTATGTTTAACTCTGTTTAACTCTGTTCGCCTCTCTTTACCTCTGTTTAACTCTGTTTATCTCTGTTTAACTCTGTTTGCCTCTGTTCAACTCTGTTTAACTCTGTTTGCCTCGATTTAACTCTGTTTCACTTAGTTTCCATCTGTTTACATGTGTTTAACTCTGTTGAACACTTTTTATCTCTGTTCAACTCTGTTTGCCTCTGTTTCAATCTATTTGACTCTGTATGCCTCTGTTCAAAACTGTTTAACGCTGTATGCCTCCGTCTAACTCTGTTACACTCTGTTTCCTTCTGTTGGCCTCTGTTTAACTCTGTTTAACTCTGTTGAACTCTGTATGCCTCTGTTTAACTGTTTCACTCTGTTTCCCTCTGATTGCCCGTGTTTAACTGTGTTGAACTCTGTATGCCTCTGTCGAACTCTATTGAACTCTGTTTGCCTCTGTCGAACTCTATTTAACTCTGTTTGCCTCTGTTTAACACTGCTAAACTCTGTTTGCCTCTGTTTCACTCTGTTTGCCTCAGTTTAACGCTGTTTAAAACTGTTTGCCTCTGTTTAACTCTTTTTAACTCTGTGTAACTCTGTTTGCCTCTGTTTAACTCTGGTTAACTCTGTTTGCCTCTGTTCAACTCTGTTGAACTCTGTTTGCTTATGTTTAACTCTGTTTCAATCTGTTCGCCTCTGTTTCACTCTATTGAACACTGTTTGCCTCTTTTGAACTCTGTTTACCTCTTTGTGCCTCTGTTCAACTCTGTTTAACTCTGTATGCCTCTGTTTAACTCTCTTTAACTCTGTTTGCCTCGGTTTAACTCTATTTAACTCTGCTTGCCTCTCTTTAACGCTGTTAAACTTTGTTTGCCTCTGTTTAACTCTGTTTCACTCAGTTTCCATCTGTTTCCCTCTGTTTAACTCTGATTAACTCTGTTGAACTCTGCTTGCCTATGTTTAACTCTGTTTCCCTCTGTTCAACTCTGTTTAACTCATTTTGCCTCGGTTTAACTATGTTTCATTCTGTTTCCCTCTGTTTACCTGTGTTTAACTCTGTTGAACTCTGTTTATCTCTGTTCAACTCTGTTTGCCTCTGTTTCAATCTATTTAACTCTGTTTGCATCTGATCAACTCTGTTTAACTCTGTATGCCTCTGTTTAATTCTGTTTCATTCAGTTTCCATCTGTTTGCCTCTGTTTAACTCTGTTTAACTCTGTTGAACTCTGCTTGCCTCTGTTTAACACTGTTTAACTCTGCTCGTCTCTCTTTACCTCTGTTTAACTCTGTTTAACTCTGTTTAACTCTGTTTTCCTCTGTTTAACTCTGTTTAACTCTGTATGCCTTTGTTTAATTCTGTTTTACTCTGTTTGCCACTGTTTAACTCTATTTAACTCTGTTTGCCTCTGTTCAAATCTGTTTAACGCTGTATGCCTCCGTCTAACTCTGTTTCACTCTGTTTCCCTCTGTTTGCCTCTGTTTAACTCTGTTTAACTCTGTTGAACTCTGTTCATCTCTGTTGAACTCTGTCTGCCTCTGTTTCAATCTATTTAAATCTGTTTGCCTCTGTTTAATTCTGTTTCAATCTGTTTGCCACTGTTTAACTCTATTAAACTCTGTTTGCCTCTGTTTAATGCTGTTCAACCTCTGTTTGCCTCTGTTTAACACTCTTTAACTCTGTATGCCTCTTTTAACTCTGTTCAACTCTGTTTGCCTCTCTTTAAATCTGTTTAAACATGTTTGGCCCTGTTTAACTCTGTTTAGATTGTTTGCCTCTGTTCATCTCTGTTTAACTCTGTTTGCCTCTGTTTAACTCTGTTTCCCTCTGTTTACCTTTGTTTAAATCTGTTGAAATCTGTTTGTCTCTGTTCAACTCTGTTAGCCTCTGTCTCAATCTATTAACTCTGTTTGACTCTGTTGAACTCTGTTTGCCTCTGTTTGCCCGTGTTTAACTCTGTTGAACTCTGTATGCCTCTGTTTAACGCTGTTTAACTCTGTTTGCATCTGTTTACCTCTGTTTAAATCTGTATGCCTCTGTTTAACTCTGTTTAACTCTGTATACCTCTGTTTTACTCTGTTTCACTCTGTTTGCATCTGTTTAACTCTGTTTAACTCTGTTTGCCTCTGTTCAACTCTGTTTAACTGTGTTGAACTCTGTATGCCTCTGATTAACTCTATTGAACTCTGTTTGCCTCTGTCGAACTCCTATTTAACTCTGTTTGCCTGTGTTTACCTCTGTTTGCCTCTCTTTAACACTGTTTCACTCTGTTTGCCTCTGTTTAACACTGTTTAACTCTGTTTGACTATGTTTAACTCTTTTTAACTCTGTTCGCCTCTCTTTGCCTCTGTTTCACTCTGTTTAACTCTATTTAACTCTGTTTGCGTCTGTTTAACGCTGTTTAACTCTGTTTGCCTCTGTTTAACTCTTTTTAACTCTGTGTAACTCTGTTTGCCTCTGTTTAACTCTGGTTAACTCTGTTTGCCTCTGTTCAACTCTGTTGAACTTTGTTTGCTTATGTTTATCTCTGTTTAACTCTGTTCGCCTCTCTTTACCTCTGTTTAACTCTGTTTATCTCTGTTTAACTCTGTTTGCCTCTGTTTAACTCTGTTAACTCTATTTGCCTCTGTTCAACTCTGTTTAACTCTGTTTGCCTCGTTTTAACTCTGTTTCACTTAGGTTTCCATCTGTTTACATGTGTTTCACTCTGTTGAACACTTTTTATCTCTGTTCAACTCTGTTTGCCTCTGTTTCAATCTATTTGACTCTGTATGCCTCTGTTCAAAACTGTTTAACGCTATATGCCTCCGTCTAACTCTGTTACACTCTGTTTCCTTCTGTTGGCCTCTGTTTAACTCTGTTTAACTCTGTTGAACTCTGTATGCCTCTGATCAACTCTATTGAAATCTGTTTGTCTCTGTCGAACTCTATTTAACTCTGTTTGCCTCTGTTTAACTCTGCTAAACTCTGTTTGCCTCTGTTTAACTCTGTTTGCCTCTGTTTAACGCTGTTTAATTCTGTTTGCCTCTGTTTAACTCTTTTTAACTCTGTGTAACTCTGTTTGCCTCTGTTTAACTCTGGTTAACTCTGTTTGCCTCTGTTCAACTCTGTTCAACTCTGTTTGCTTATGTTTAACTCTGTTTCAATCTGTTCGCCTCTCTTTACCTCTGTTTAACTCTGTTTATCTCTGTTTAACTCTGTTTGCCTCTGTTTAACTCTGTTAACTCTGTTTGCCTCTGTTCAACTCTGTTTAACTCTGTTTGCCTCGGTTTAACTCTGTTTCACTTAGTTTCCATCTGTTTACATGTGTTTAACTCTGTTGAACACTTTTTATCTCTGTTCAACTCTGTTTGCCTCTGTTTCAATCTATTTAACTCTGTTGAACTCTGTTCAACTCTGTTTAAACGCTCTATGCCTCCGTCTAACTCTGTTTCACTCTGTTTCCTTCTGTTTGCCTCTGTTTAACTCTGTTTAACTCTGTTGAACTCTGTTTATCTCGGTTGAACTGTGTTTGCCTCTGTTTCAATCTATTTAACTCTGTATGCCTCTGTTTAATTCTGCTAACTCTGTTTGCCACTGTTTAACTCTATTAAACTCTGTTTGCCTCTCTTTAACGCTGTTAAACTTTGTTTGCCTCTGTTTAACTCTGTTTCACTCAGTTTCCATCTGTTTCCCTCTGTTTAACTCTGATTAACTCTGTTGAACTCTGCTTGCCTATGTTTAACTCTGTTTCCCTCTGTTCAACTCTGTTTAACTCATTTTGCCTCGGTTTAACTATGTTTCATTCTGTTTCCCTCTGTTTACCTGTGTTTAACTCTGTTGAACTCTGTTTATCTCTGCTCAACTCTGTTTGCCTCTGTTTCAATCTATTTAACTCTGTTTGCATCTGATCAACTCTGTTTAACTCTGTATGCCTCTGTTTAATTCTGTTTCTTCGTTCAGTTTCCATCTGTTTGCCTCTGTTTAACTCTGTTTAACTCTGTATGCCTTTGTTTAATTCTGTTTTACTCTGTTTGCCACTGTTTAACTCTATTTAACTCTGTTTGCCTCTGTTCAAATCTGTTTAACGCTGTATGCCTCCGTCTAACTCTGTTTCACTCTGTTTCCCTCTGTTTGCCTCTGTTTAACTCTGTTTAACTCTGTTGAACTCTGTTCATCTCTGTTGAACTCTGTCTGCCTCTGTTTCAATCTATTTAAATCTGTTTGCCTCTGTTTAATTCTGTTTAAATCTGTTTGCCACTGTTTAACTCTATTAAACTCTGTTTGCCTCTGTTTAATGCTGTTCAACTCTGTTTGCCTCTGTTTAACACTCTTTAACTCTGTATGCCTCTTTTAACTCTGTTCAACTCTGTTTGCCTCTCTTTAAATCTGTTTAAACATGTTTGCCCCTGTTTAACTCTGTTTAGATTGTTTGCCTCTGTTCATCTCTGTTTAACTCTGTTTGCCTCTGTTTAACTCTGTTTCCCTCTGTTTACCTTTGTTTAAATCTGTTGAAATCTGTTTATCTCTGTTCAACTCTGTTAGCCTCTGTCTCAATCTATTTAACTCTGTTTGACTCTGTTGAACTCTGTTTGCCTCTGTTTGCCCGTGTTTAACTCTGTTGAACTCTGTATGCCTCTGTTTAACGCTGTTTAACTCTGTTTGCATCTGTTTACCTCTGTTTAAATCTGTATGCCTCTGTTTAACTCTGTTTAACTCTGTATACCTCTGTTTTACTCTGTTTCACACTGTTTGCATCTGTTTAACTCTGTTTAACTCTGTTTGCCTCTGTTCAACTCTGTTTAACTGTGTTGAACTCTTTGTGCCTCTGATTAACTCTATTGAACTCTGTTTGCCTCTGTCGAACTCTATTTAACTCTGTTTGCCTGTGTTTACCTCTGTTTGCCTCTCTTTAACACTGTTTCACTCTGTTTGCCTCTGTTTAACACTGTTTAACTCTGTTTGACTATGTTTAACTCTTTTTAACTCTGTTCGCCTCTCTTTGCCTCTGTTTCACTCTGTTTAACTCTATTTAACTCTGTTTGCGTCTGTTTAACGCTGTTTAACTCTGTTTGCCTCTGTTTAACTCTTTTTAACTCTGTGTAACTCTGTTTGCCTCTGTTTAACTCTGGTTAACTCTGTTTGCCTCTGTTCAACTCTGTTGAACTTTGTTTGCTTATGTTTATCTCTGTTTAACTCTGTTCGCCTCTCTTTACCTCTGTTTAACTCTGTTTATCTCTGTTTAACTCTGTTTGCCTCTGTTTAACTCTGTTAACTCTATTTGCCTCTGTTCAACTCTGTTTAACTCTGTTTGCCTCGTTTTAACTCTGTTTCACTTAGTTTCCATCTGTTTACATGTGTTTCACTCTGTTGAACACTTTTTATCTCTGTTCAACTCTGTTTGCCTCTGTTTCAATCTATTTGACTCTGTATGCCTCTGTTCAAAACTGTTTAACGCTATATGCCTCCGTCTAACTCTGTTACACTCTGTTTCCTTCTGTTGGCCTCTGTTTAACTCTGTTTAACTCTGTTGAACTCTGTATGCCTCTGATCAACTCTATTGAAATCTGTTTGTCTCTGTCGAACTCTATTTAACTCTGTTTGCCTCTGTTTAACTCTGCTAAACTCTGTTTGCCTCTGTTTAACTCTGTTTGCCTCTGTTTAACGCTGTTTAATTCTGTTTGCCTCTGTTTAACTCTTTTTAACTCTGTGTAACTCTGTTTGCCTCTGTTTAACTCTGGTTAACTCTGTTTGCCTCTGTTCAACTCTGTTCAACTCTGTTTGCTTATGTTTCACTCTGTTTCAATCTGTTCGCCTCTCTTTACCTCTGTTTAACTCTGTTTATCTCTGTTTAACTCTGTTTGCCTCTGTTTAACTCTGTTAACTCTGTTTGCCTCTGTTCAACTCTGTTTAACTCTGTTTGCCTCGGTTTAACTCTGTTTCACTTAGTTTCCATCTGTTTACATGTGTTTAACTCTGTTGAACACTTTTTATCTCTGTTCAACTCTGTTTGCCTCTGTTTCAATCTATTTAACTCTGTTGAACTCTGTTCAACTCTGTTTAACGCTCTATGCCTCCGTCTAACTCTGTTTCACTCTGTTTCCTTCTGTTTGCCTCTGTTTAACTCTGTTTAACTCTGTTGAACTCTGTTTATCTCGGTTGAACTGTGTTTGCCTCTGTTTCAATCTATTTAACTCTGTATGCCTCTGTTTAATTCTGCTAACTCTGTTTGCCACTGTTTAACTCTATTAAACTCTGTTTGCCTCCGTTTAACGCTGTTTAACTCTGTGTGCCTCTGTTTAACTCTCTTTAACTCTGTATGCCTCTTTTAACTCTGTTCAACTCTGTTTCCCTCTGTTTGCCTCTGTTTAACTCTGTTTGCCTCTGTTTAACTCTGTTTAACTCTGTATGCCTCTGTTTCACTCTATTGAACACTGCCTCTTTTGAACTCTGTTTACCTCTTTGTCCCTCTGTTCAACTCTGTTTAACTCTGTATGCCTCTGTTTAACTCTCTTTAACTCTGTTTGCCTCGGTTTAACTCTATTTAACTCTGCTTGCCTCTCTTTAACGCTGTTAAACTCTGTTTGCCTCTGTTTAACTCTGTTTCACTCAGTTTCCATCTGTTTCCCTCTGTTTAACTCTGATTAACTCTGTTGAACTCTGCTTGCCTATGTTTAACTCTGTTTAACTCTGTTCATCTCTCTTTACCTCTGTTTAACTCTGTTTAAATCTGTTTAACTCCGTTTGCCTCTGTTTGACTCTGTTTATCTCTGTTTCCCTCTGTTCAACTCTGTTTAACTCATTTTGCCTCGGTTTAACTCTGTTTCATTCTGTTTCCCTCTGTTTACCTGTGTTTAACTCTGTTGAACTCTGTTTATCTCTGTTCAACTCTGTTTGCCTCTGTTTCAATCTATTTAACTCTGTTTGCATCTGATCAACTCTGTTTAACTCTGTATGCCTCTGTTTAATTCTGTTTCGCTCAGTTTCCATCTGTTTGCCTCTGTTTAACTCTGTTGAACTCTGCTTGCCTATGTTTATCTCTGTTTAACTCTGTTTGCATCTGTTTACCTCTGTTTAAGTCTGTATGCCTCTGTTTAACTCTGTTTAACACTGTATGCCTCTGTTTATCTCTGTTTCACTCTATTTCCCTCTGTTTGCCCGTGTTTAACTCTGTTGAACTCTGTATGCATCTGATTATCTCTATTGAACTCTGTTTGCCTCTGTTGAACTCTATTTAACTCTGTTTGCCTCTGTTTAACTCTGTTAAACTCTGTTTGCCTCTGTTTAACTCTGTTTAACTCTGTGTAACTCTGTTTGCCTTTGTTTAACTCTGGTTAACTCTGTTTGCCTCTGTTCAAATCTGTTGAACGCTGTTTGCTTATGTTTAACTCTATTTTACTCTGTTTGCCTCTGTTTAACTCTGTTGAACTCTCTTTGCCTCTGTTTAACTCTGTTTAACTCTGTTGAACTCTGTTTAATTCTGGTTAACTAGGTTTGCATCTGTTTAACTCTATTTAACTCTGTTTGCCTCTGTTTAACTCTGTTTAACTCTGTTGAACTCAGCTTGCCTACGTTTAACACTGTTTAACTCTGTTCATCTCTCTTTACCTGTGTTTAACTCTGTTTAACTCTGTTTGCCTCTGTTCAACTCTGTTCAACTCTGTTTGCCTCGGTTTAACTCTGTTTCACTCTGTTTCCCTCTGTTTACCTGTGTTTAACTCTGTTGAACTCTGTTTATCTTGTTCAACTCTGTTTGCATCTGTTTAACTCTGTATGCCTCTGTTCAACTCTGTTTAACTCTGTATGCCTCTGTTTAATTCTGTTTCACTCTGTATCCCTCTGTTTGCCTCTGTTTAACTCTGTTGAACTCTGTATGTCTCTGCTGAACTCTGTTTGCCTCTGTTTCAATCTATTTAACTGTGTTTGCCTCTGTTTAACTCTGTTTACCTCTGTTCAACACTATTTAACTCTGTTTGCATCTGTTTAACGCTGTTTAACTCTGTTTGCCTCTGTTTAACTCTGTTTGCCACTGTTCAACTCTATTTAACTCTGTTTGCCACTGTTCAACTCTATTTCACTCTGTTTGCCTCTGTTTAACTCTATCTAACTCTGTTTGCCTCTGTTTAACGCTGTTTAACTCTGTTTGCCTCTGTTTAACTCTGTTTAACTCTGTGTAACTCTGTTTGCCTCTGTTCAACTCTGTTGAACTCTGTTTGCTTATGTTTAAAACTGTTTAACTCTGTTCGCCTCTCTTTAACTCTGTTTACCTTTGTTTATCTCTGTTTAACTCTGTTTGCCTCTGTTTAACTCTGTTTGCCTCGGTTTAACTCTGTCTCACTTTGTTTCTATCTGTTTACATCTGTTCAACTCTGTCTGAACTCTGTTTAACTCTGTTGAAATCTTCTTGCCTCTGTTTAACTCTGTTTAGCTCTGTTTGCCTCTGTTTATCTCTGTTTAACTCTGTTTGCCTCTATTTAACTCTATTTAACTCTGTTTGCTTCTGTTTCACGCTGTGTAACTCTGTTTGCCTCTGTTTCACTCTGTTTAACTCTTTAATCCTCTATTTAACTCTATTTAACTCTGTTTGCCTCTGTTTAACGCTGTTTCACTCTGTTTGCCGCTGTGTAACTCTGTTTGACTCAGTTGCCATCTGTTTCCCTCTGTTTAACTCTGTTTAACTCTGTTGAACTCTGCTTGCCTACGTGTAACACTGTTTAACTCTATTCATCTCTTTTTACCTGTGTTTAACTCTGTCTAACTCTGTTTGCCTCTGTTCAACTCTGTTCAACTCTGTTTGCCTCGGTTTAACTCTGTTTCACTCTGTTTCCCTCTGTTTACCTGTGTTTAATTCTGTTGAACTCTGTTTATCTCTGTTCAACTCTGTTTGCATCTGTTTAACTCTGTTTTACTCTGTATGCCTCTGTTTAACTCTGTTTAACTCTGTATGCCTCTGTTTAACTCTGTTTCACTCTGTTTCCATCTGTTTGCCTCTGTTTAACTCTGTTGAACTCTGTATGTCTCTGCTGAACTCTGTTTGCCTCTGTTTCAATCTATTTAACTGTGTTTGCCTCTGTTTAATTTTGTTTAACTCTATTTACCTCTGTTCAACACTATTTAACTCTGTTTGCATCTGTTTAACTCTGTTGAACTCTGTATGTCTCTGCTGAACTCTGTTTGCCACTGTTCAACTCTATTTAACTCTGTTTGCCTCTGTTAACTCTGTTAAACTCTGTTTGCCTCTGTTTAACTCTATCTAACTCTGTTTGCCTCTGTTTAACGCTGTTTAACTCTGTTTGCCTCTGTTTAACTCTGTTTAACTCTGTGTAACTCTGTTTGCCTCTGTTCAACTCTGTTGAACTCTGTTTGCTTATGTTTAAAACTGTTTAACTCTGTTCGCCTCTCTTTAACTCTGTTTAACTTTGTTTATCTCTGTTTAACTCTGTTTGCCTCTGTTTAACTCTGTTTGCCTCGGTTTAACTCTGTTTCACTTAGTTTCCATCTGTTTACATCTGTTGAACTCTGTCTGAACTCTGTTTAACTCTGTTGAAATCTTCTTGCCTCTGTTTAACTCTGTTTAGCTCTGTTTGCCTCTGTTTATCTCTGTTTCACTCTGTTTGCCTCTATTTAACTCTATTTAACTCTGTTTGCTTCTGTTTCACGCTGTGTAACTCTGTTTGCCTGTTTCACTCTGTTTAACTCTTTAATCCTCTATTTAACTCTATTTAACCCTGTTTGCCTCTGTTTAACGCTGTTTCACTCTGTTTGCCTCTGTTTAACTCTGTTTGACTCAGTTTCCATCTGTTTCCCTCTGTTTAACTCTGTTTAACTCTGTTGAACTCTGCTTGCCTACGTGTAACACTGTTTAACTCTATTCATCTCTTTTTACCTGTGTTTAACTCTGTCTAACTCTGTTTGCCTCTGTTCAACTCTGTTCAACTCTGTTTGCCTCGGTTTAACTCTCTTTCACTCTGTTTCCCTCTGTTTACCTGTGTTTAACTCTGTTTGCTTCTGTTTAACTCTGTTTCCCTCTGTTTACCTTTGTTTAAATCTGTTGAAATCTGTTTATCTCTGTTCAACTCTGTTTGCCTCTGTCTCAATCTATTTAACTCTGTTTGCATCTGTTCAACTCTGTTTAACTCTGTATACCTCTGTTTAACTCTGTTTAACTCTGTTGAACTCTGTTTGCCTCTGTTTAACTCTGTTGAACTCTGTTTGACTCTGTTGAACTCTGTATGCCTCTGTTTGCCCGTGTTTAACTCTGTTGAACTCTGTATGCCTCTGTTTAACGCTGTTTAACTCTGTTTGCATCTGTTTACCTCTGTTTAACTCTGTTGAACTCTGTATGTCTCTGCTGTACTCTGTTTGCCTCTGTTTCAATCTATTGAACTCTGTTCGCCTCTGTTTAATTCTGTTTAACTCTATTTACCTCTGTTCAACACTATTTAGCTCTGTTTGCATCTGTTTAACGCTTTTTAACTCTGTTTGCATCTGTTTAATTCTGTTTAACTCTGTTTGCCACTGTTCAACTCTATTTAACTCTGTTTGCCTCTGTTTAACTCTGTTAAACTCTGTTTGCCTGTGTTTAACTCTGTTGAACTCTGTTTGCCTCTGTTTAAATCTGTTTAACTCTATTGAACTCTGTTTAATTCTGGTTAACTAGGTTTGCCTCTGTTTAACTCTATTTAACTCTATTTGCCTCTGTTTAACGCTGTTTCACTCTGTTTGCCTCTGTTTAACTCTGTTTAACTCTGTTGAACTCTGCTTGCCTACGTTTAAAACTGTTTAACTCTGTTCATCTCTCTTTACCTGTGTTTAACTCTGTTTAACTCTGTTTGCCTCTGTTCAACTCTGTTCAACTCTGTTTGCCTCGGTTTAACTCTGTTTCACTCTGTTTCCCTCTGTTTACCTGTGTTTAACTCTGTTGAACTCTGTTTATCTCTGTTCAACTCTGTTTGCATCTGTTTAACTCTGTATGCCTCTGTTCAACTCTGTTTAACTCTGTATGCCTCTGTTTAATTCTGTTTCACTCTGTTTCCCTCTGTTTGCCTCTGTTTAACTCTGTTGAACTCTGTATGTCTCTGCTGAACTCTGTTTGCCTCTGTTTCAATCTATTTAACTGTGTTTGCCTCTGTTTAATTCTGTTTAACTCTGTTTACCTCTGTTCAACACTATTTAAATCTGTTTGCATCTGTTTAACGCTGTTTAACTCTGTTTGCCTCTGTTTAATTCTGTTTAACTCTGTTTGCCACTGTTCAACTCTATTTAACTCTGTTTGCCTCTGTTTAACTCTTAAACTCTGTTTGCCTCTGTTTAACTCTGTTTAACTCTGTGTAACTCTGTTTGCCTCTGTTCAACTCTGTTGAACTCTGTTTGCTTATGTTTAAAACTGTTTAACTCTGTTCGCCTCTCTTTCACTCTGTTTAACTTTGTTTATCTTTGTTTAACTCTGTGTGCCTCTGTTTAACTCTGTTTGCCTCTGTTTAACTCTGTTAAACTCTGTTTGCCTCTGTTTAACTCTGTTTAACTCTGTGTAACTCTGTTTGCCTCTGTTTACCTGTGTTTAACTCTGTTGAACTCTGTTTATCTCTGTTCAACTCTGTTTGCATCTGTTTAACTCTGTTTAACTCTGTATGCATCTGTTCAACTCTGTTTAACTCTGTATGCCTCTGTTTAATTCTGTTTCACTCTGTATCCCTCTGTTTGCCTCTGTTTAACTCTGTTGAACTCTGTATGTCTCTGCTGAACTCTGTTTGCCTCTGTTTCAATCTATTTAACTGTGTTTGCCTCTGTTTAATTCTGTTTAACTCTATTTACTTCTGTTCAACACTATTTAACTCTGTTTGCATCTGTTTAACGCTGTTTAACTCTGTTTGTTTCTGTTTAATTCTGTTTAACTCTGTTTGCCACTGTTCAACTCTATTTAACTCTGTTTGCCTCTGTTTAACTCTGTTAAACTCTGTTTGCCTCTGTTTCAATCTATTTCACTCTGTTTGCCTCTGTTCAACTCTGTTTAACTCTGCCTGCCTTGGTTTAACTCTGTTTCACTCTGTTTCCCTCTGTTTACCTCTGTTTAACTCGGTTTAACTCTGCTGAACTCTGTTTATATCTGTTGAAATCTGTTTTCCTCTGTTGAACTCGGTTTAAATCTGTTGAACTCTGTTTATCTCTGTTGAAATCTGCTTGCCTCTCTTTCAATCTATTTAACGCTGTTTAACTCTGTTTAACTCTATTTTCCTCCATTTAACTATGTTTAACTCTGTTTGCCTCCGTTCAACTCTGTTTAACTCTATGTGCCTCTGTTTAAATCTGTTTCACTCTATTTCCCTCTGTTTCCATCTGTTTAACTCTGTGTAACGCTGTTGAACTCTGTTTATTTCTGTTGAACTCTGTTTGCCTCTGTTTCAAACTATTTAACTCTGTTTGCCTCTGTTCAACTCTGTTTCACTCTGTATGCCTCTGTTTAACTCTGTTTCACTCTGTTTCCCTCTGTTTGCATCTGTTTAACTCTGCTTAACTCTGTTGGACTCTGTTTATATCTGTTGAACTCTGTTTGCCTCTGTTTCAATCTATTTAACTCTGTTTGCCTCTGTTTAACTCTGTTTAACTCTGTATGCCTCTGTTTAACTCAATTGAACACTGTTTGCCTCTGTTGAACTCTGTTTACCTCTTTTTGCCTCTGTTCAACTCTGTTTAACTCTGTTGAAATCTGTTTAATTCTGTTTAACTCTGTTTGCCTCTGTTCAACTCTATTTAACTCTGTTTGCCTCTGTTTAACGCTGTTCAACTCTGTTTGCCTCTGTTTAACTCTGTTTCACTCAGTTTCCATCTGTTTCCCTCTGTTTGACTCTGTTAAATTCTGTTGAACTCTGCTTGCCAATGTTTAACTCTGTTTATCTCTGTTCGTCTCTTTTTATTTCTGTTTAACTCTGTTTAACTCTGTTTAACTCTGTTTGCCTCCGTCTAACTCTGTTTCACTCTGTTTCCCTCTGTTTGCCTCTGTTTAACTCTTTTTAACTCTGTTGAACTCTGTTCATCTCTGTTGAACTCTGTCTGCCTCTGTTTCAATCTATTTAAATCTGTTTGCCTCTGTTTAATTCTGTTTAAATCTGTTTGCCACTGTTTAACTCTATTAAACTCTGTTTGCCTCTGTTTAATGCTGTTCAACTCTGTTTGCCTCTGTTTAACACTCTTTAACTCTGTATGCCTCTTTTAACTCTGTTCAACTCTGTTTGCCTCTCTTTAAATCTGTTTAAACATGTTTGCCCCTGTTTAACTCTGTTTAGATTGTTTGCCTCTGTTCATCTCTGTTTAACTCTGTTTGCCTCTGTTTAACTCTGTTTCCCTCTGTTTACCTTTGTTTAAATCTGTTGAAATCTGTTTATCTCTGTTCAAATCTGTTAGCCTCTGTCTCAATCTATTTAACTCTGTTTGACTCTGTTGAACTCTGTTTGCCTCTGTTTGCCCGTGTTTAACTCTGTTGAACTCTGTATGCCTCTGTTTAACGCTGTTTAACTCTGTTTGCATCTGTTTACGTCTGTTTAAATCTGTATGCCTCTGTTTAACTCTGTTTAACTCTGTATACCTCTGTTTTACTCTGTTTCACTCTGTTTGCATCTGTTTAACGCTGTTTAACTCTGTTTGCCTCTGTTTAACTCTTTTTAACTCTGTGTAACTCTGTTTGCCTCTGTTTAACTCTGGTTAACTCTGTTTGCCTCTGTTCAACTCTGTTGAACTTTGTTTGCTTATGTTTAACTCTGTTTAACTCTGTTCGCCTCTCTTTACCTCTGTTTAACTCTGTTGATCTCTGTTTAACTCTGTTTGCCTCTGTTCAACTCTGTTTAACTCTGTTTGCCTCGATTTAACTCTGTTTCACTTAGTTTCCATCTGTTTACATGTGTTTAACTCTGTTGAACACTTTTTATCTCTGTTCAACTCTGTTTGCCTCTGTTTCAATCTATTTGACTCTGTATGCCTCTGTTCAAAACTGTTTAACGCTGTATGCCTCCGTCTAACTCTGTTACACTCTGTTTCCTTCTGTTGGCCTTTGTTTAAATCTGTTTAACTCTGTTTGCCTCTGTTTAACTCTGTTTAACTCTGTTGAACTCTGCTTGCCTACGTTTAACACTGTTTAACTCTGTTCATCTCTCTTTACCTGTGTTTAACTCTGTTTAACTCTGTTTGCCTCTGTTCAACTCTGTTCAACTCTGTTTGCCTCGGTTTAACTCTGTTTCACTCTGTTTCCCTCTGTTTACCTGTGTTTAACTCTGTTGAACTCTGTTTATCTCTGTTCAACTCTGTTTGCATCTGTTTAACTCTGTATGCCTCTGTTCAACTCTGTTTAACTCTGTATGCCTCTGTTTAATTCTGTTTCACTCTGTTTCCCTCTGTTTGCCTCTGTTTAACTCTGTTGAAATCTGTATGTCTCTGCTGAACTCTGTTTGCCTCTGTTTCAATCTATTTAACTGTGTTTGCCTCTGTTTAACTCTGTTTACCTCTGTTCAACACTATTTAACTCTGTTTGCATCTGTTTAACGCTGTTTAACTCTGTTTGCCTCTGTTTAACTCTGTTTGCCACTGTTCAACTCTATTTAACTCTGTTTGCCACTGTTCAACTCTATTTCACTCTGTTTGCCTCTGTTTAACTCTATCTAACTCTGTTTGCCTCTGTTTAACGCTGTTTAACTCTGTTTGCCTCTGTTTAACTCTGTTTAACTCTGTGTAACTCTGTTTGCCTCTGTTCAACTCTGTTGAACTCTGTTTGCTTATGTTTAAAACTGTTTAACTCTGTTCGCCTCTCTTTAACTCTGTTTAACTTTGTTTATCTCTGTTTAACTCTGTTTGCCTCTGTTTAACTCTGTTTGCCTCGGTTTAACTCTGTCTCACTTTGTTTCTATCTGTTTACATCTGTTCAACTCTGTCTGAACTCTGTTTAACTCTGTTGAAATCTTCTTGCCTCTGTTTAACTCTGTTTAGCTCTGTTTGCCTCTGTTTATCTCTGTTTAACTCTGTTTGCCTCTATTTAACTCTATTTAACTCTGTTTGCTTCTGTTTCACGCTGTGTAACTCTGTTTGCCTCTGTTTCACTCTGTTTAACTCTTTAATCCTCTATTTAACTCTATTTAACTCTGTTTGCCTCTGTTTAACGCTGTTTCACTCTGTTTGCCGCTGTTTAACTCTGTTTGACTCAGTTTCCATCTGTTTCCCTCTGTTTAACTCTGTTTAACTCTGTTGAACTCTGCTTGCCTACGTGTAACACTGTTTAACTCTATTCATCTCTTTTTACCTGTGTTTAACTCTGTCTAACTCTGTTTGCCTCTGTTTAACTCTGTTCAACTCTGTTTGCCTCGGTTTAACTCTGTTTCACTCTGTTTCCCTCTGTTTACCTGTGTTTAATTCTGTTGAACTCTGTTTATCTCTGTTCAACTCTGTTTGCATCTGTTTAACTCTGTTTTACTCTGTATGCCTCTGTTTAACTCTGTTTAACTCTGTTTCCATCTGTTTACATGTGTTTAACTCTGTTGAACACTTTTTATCTCTGTTCAACTCTGTTTGCCTCTGTTTCAATCTATTTGACTCTGTATGCCTCTGTTCAAAACTGTTTAACGCTGTATGCCTCCGTCTAACTCTGTTACACTCTGTTTCCTTCTGTTGGCCTCTGTTTAACTCTGTTTAACTCTGTTGAACTCTGTATGCCTCTGTTTAACTGTTTCACTCTGTTTCCCTCTGATTGCCCGTGTTTAACTGTGTTGAACTCTGTATGCCTCTGTCGAACTCTATTGAACTCTGTTTGCCTCTGTCGAACTCTATTTAACTCTGTTTGCCTCTGTTTAACTCTGCTAAACTCTGTTTGCCTCTGTTTAACTCTGTTTGCCTCTGTTTAACGCTGTTTAAAACTGTTTGCCTCTGTTTAACTCTTTTTAACTCTGTGAAACTCTGTTTGCCTCTGTTTAACTCTGGTTAACTCTGTTTGCCTCTGTTCAACTCTGTTGAACTCTGTTTGCTTATGTTTATCTCTGTTTCAATCTGTTCGCCTCTGTTTCACTCTATTGAACACTGTTTGCCTCTTTTGAACTCTGTTTACCTCTTTGTGCCTCTGTTCAACTCTGTTTAACTCTGTATGCCTCTGTTTAACTCTCTTTAACTCTGTTTGCCTCGGTTTAACTCTATTTAACTCTGCTTGCCTCTCTTTAACGCTGTTAAACTTTGTTTGCCTCTGTTTAACTCTGTTTCACTCAGTTTCCATCTGTTTCCCTCTGTTTAACTCTGATTAACTCTGTTGAACTCTGCTTGCCTATGTTTAACTCTGTTTCCCTCTGTTCAACTCTGTTTAACTCATTTTGCCTCGGTTTAACTATGTTTCATTCTGTTTCCCTCTGTTTACCTGTGTTTAACTCTGTTGAACTCTGTTTATCTCTGCTCAACTCTGTTTGCCTCTGTTTCAATCTATTTAACTCTGTTTGCATCTGATCAACTCTGTTTAACTCTGTATGCCTCTGTTTAATTCTGTTTCGTTCAGTTTCCATCTGTTTGCCTCTGTTTAACTCTGTTTAACTCTGTTGAACTCTGCTTGCCTCTGTTTAACACTGTTTAACTCTGCTCGTCTCTCTTTACCTCTGTTTAACTCTGTTTAACTCTGTTTAACTCTGTTTTCCTCTGTTTAACTCTGTTTAACTCTGTATGCCTTTGTTTAATTCTGTTTTACTCTGTTTGCCACTGTTTAACTCTATTTAACTCTGTTTGCCTCTGTTCAAATCTGTTTAACGCTGTATGCCTCCGTCTAA
This sequence comes from Isurus oxyrinchus, assembly GCA_026770705.1. NCBI lineage: Eukaryota > Metazoa > Chordata > Chondrichthyes > Lamniformes > Lamnidae > Isurus > Isurus oxyrinchus. The sequence continues at coordinate 41,124 of JANJGN010002748.1, forward strand.
CTCTGTTTCACTCTGTTTCCCTCTGTTTGCCTCTGTTTAACTCTGTTTAACTCTGTTGAACTCTGTTCATCTCTGTTGAACTCTGTCTGCCTCTGTTTCAATCTATTTATATCTGTTTGCCTCTGTTTAATTCTGTTTAAATCTGTTTGCCACTGTTTAACTCTATTAAACTCTGTTTGCCTCTGTTTAATGCTGTTCAACTCTGTTTGCCTCTGTTTAACACTCTTTAACTCTGTATGCCTCTTTTAACTCTGTTCAACTCTGTTTGCCTCTCTTTAAATCTGTTTAAACATGTTTGCCCCTGTTTAACTCTGTTTAGATTGTTTGCCTCTGTTCATCTCTGTTTAACTCTGTTTGCCTCTGTTTAACTCTGTTTCCCTCTGTTTACCTTTGTTTAAATCTGTTGAAATCTGTTTATCTCTGTTCAACTCTGTTAGCCTCTGTCTCAATCTATTTAACTCTGTTTGACTCTGTTGAACTCTGTTTGCCTCTGTTTGCCCGTGTTTAACTCTGTTGAACTCTGTATGCCTCTGTTTAACGCTGTTTAACTCTGTTTGCATCTGTTTACCTCTGTTTAAATCTGTATGCCTCTGTTTAACTCTGTTTAACTCTGTATACCTCTGTTTTACTCTGTTTCACACTGTTTGCATCTGTTTAACTCTGTTTAACTCTGTTTGCCTCTGTTCAACTCTGTTTAAATGTGTTGAACTCTTTGTGCCTCTGATTAACTCTATTGAACTCTGTTTGCCTCTGTCGAACTCTATTTAACTCTGTTTGCCTGTGTTTACCTCTGTTTGCCTCTCTTTAACACTGTTTCACTCTGTTTGCCTCTGTTTAACTCTGTTTAACTCTGTTTGACTATGTTTAACTCTTTTTAACTCTGTTCGCCTCTCTTTGCCTCTGTTTCACTCTGTTTAACTCTATTTAACTCTGTTTGCGTCTGTTTAACGCTGTTTAACTCTGTTTGCCTCTGTTTAACTCTTTTTAACTCTGTGTAACTCTGTTTGCCTCTGTTTAACTCTGGTTAACTCTGTTTGCCTCTGTTCAACTCTGTTGAACTTTGTTTGCTTATGTTTAACTCTGTTTAACTCTGTTCGCCTCTCTTTACCTCTGTTTAACTCTGTTTATCTCTGTTTAACTCTGTTTGCCTCTGTTTAACTCTGTTAACTCTGTTTGCCTCTCTTCAACTCTGTTTAACTCTGTTTGCCTCGTTTTAACTCTGTTTCACTTAGTTTCCATCTGTTTACATGTGTTTAACTCTGTTGAACACTTTTTATCTCTGTTCAACTCTGTTTGCCTCTGTTTCAATCTATTTGACTCTGTATGCCTCTGTTCAAAACTGTTTAACGCTATATGCCTCCGTCTAACTCTGTTACACTCTGTTTCCTTCTGTTGGCCTCTGTTTAACTCTGTTTAACTCTGTTGAACTCTGTATGCCTCTGTTTAACTGTTTCACTCTGTTTCCCTCTGATTGCCCGTGTTTAACTGTGTTGAACTCTGTATGCCTCTGATTAACTCTATTGAAATCTGTTTGTCTCTGTCGAACTCTATTTAACTCTGTTTGCCTCTGTTTAACTCTCCTAAACTCTGTTTGCCTCTGTTTAACTCTGTTTGCCTCTGTTTAACGCTGTTTAACTCTGTTTGCCTCTGTTTAACTCTTTTTAACTCTGTGTAACTCTGTTTGCCTCTGTTTAACTCTGGTTAACTCTGTTTGCCTCTGTTCAACTCTGTTGAACTCTGTTTGCTTATGTTTAACTCTGTTTCAATCTGTTCGCCTCTCTTTACCTCTGTTTAACTCTGTTTATCTCTGTTTAACTCTGTTTGCCTCTGTTTAACTCTGTTAACTCTGTTTGCCTCTGTTCAACTTTGTTTAACACTGTTTGCCTCAGTTTAACTCTGTTTCACTTAGTTTCCATCTGTTTACATGTGTTTAATTCTGTTGAACACTTTTTATCTCTGTTCAACTCTGTTTGCCTCTGTTTCAATCTATTTGACTCTGTATGCCTCTGTTCAACTCTGTTTAACGCTCTATGCCTCCGTCTAACTCTGTTTCACTCTGTTTCCTTCTGTTTGCCTCTGTTTAACTCTGTTTAACTCTGTTGAACTCTGTTTATCTCGGTTGAACTGTGTTTGCCTCTGTTTCAATCTATTTAACTCTGTATGCCTCTGTTTAATTCTGCTAACTCTGTTTGCCACTGTTTAACTCTATTAAACTCTGTTTGCCTCCGTTTAACGCTGTTTAACTCTGTGTGCCTCTGTTTAACTCTCTTTAACTCTGTATGCCTCTTTTAACTCTGTTCAACTCTGTTTCCCTCTGTTTGCCTCTGTTTAACTCTGTTTGCCTCTGTTTAACTCTGTTTAACTCTGTATGCCTCTGTTTCACTCTATTGAACACTGCCTCTTTTGAACTCTGTTTACCTCTTTGTGCCTCTGTTCAACTCTGTTTAACTCTGTATGCCTCTGTTTAACTCTGTTTGCCTCGGTTTAACTCTATTTAACTCTGCTTGCCTCTCTTTAACGCTGTTAAACTCTGTTTGCCTCTGTTTAACTCTGTTTCACTCAGTTTCCATCTGTTTCCCTCTGTTTAACTCTGATTAACTCTGTTGAACTCTGCTTGCCTATGTTTAACTCTGTTTAACTCTGTTCATCTCTCTTTACCTCTGTTTAACTCTGTTTAAATCTGTTTAACTCCGTTTGCCTCTGTTTGACTCTGTTTAACTCTGTTTCCCTCTGTTCAACTCTGTTTAACTCATTTTGCCTCGGTTTAACTCTGTTTCATTCTGTTTCCCTCTGTTTACCTGTGTTTAACTCTGTTGAACTCTGTTTATCTCTGTTCAACTCTGTTTGCCTCTGTTTCAATCTATTTAACTCTGTTTGCATCTGATCAACTCTGTTTAACTCTGTATGCCTCTGTTTAATTCTGTTTCGCTCAGTTTCCATCTGTTTGCCTCTGTTTAACTCTGTTTAACTCTGTTGAACTCTGCTTGCCTATGTTTAACTCTGTTTAACTCTGTTTGCATCTGTTTACCTCTGTTTAAGTCTGTATGCCTCTGTTTAACTCTGTTTAACTCTGTATGCCTCTGTTTATCTCTGTTTCACTCTATTTCCCTCAGTTTGCCCGTGTTTAACTCTGTTGAAATCTGTATGCATCTGATTATCTCTATTGAACTCTGTTTGCCTCTGTTGAACTCTATTTAACTCTGTTTGCCTCTGTTTAACTCTGTTAAACTCTGTTTGCCTCTGTTTAACTCTGTTTAACTCTGTGTAACTCTGCCTTTGTTAACTCTGGTTAACTCTGTTTGCCTCTGCTCAAATCTGTTGAACGCTGTTTGCTTATGTTTAACTCTATTTTACTCTGTTTGCCTCTGTTTAACTCTGTTGAACTCTGTTTGCCTCTGTTTAACTCTGTTTAACTCTGTTGAACTCTGTTTAATTCTGGTTAACTAGGTTTGCATCTGTTTAACTCTATTTAACTCTGTTTGCCTCTGTTTAACTCTGTTTAACTCTGTTGAACTCTGCTTGCCTACGTTTAACACTGTTTTAACTCTGTTCATCTCTCTTTACCTGTGTTTAACTCTGTTTAACTCTGTTTGCCTCTGTTCAACTCTGTTCAACTCTGTTTGCCTCGGTTTAACTCTGTTTCACTCTGTTTCCCTCTGTTTACCTGTGTTTAACTCTGTTGAACTCTGTTTATCTCTGTTTCAACTCTGTTTGCATCTGTTTAACTCTGTATGCCTCTGTTCAACTCTGTTTAACTCTGTATGCCTCTGTTTAATTCTGTTTCACTCTGTTTCCCTCTGTTTGCCTCTGTTCAACTCTGTTGAACTCTGTATGTCTCTGCTGAACTCTGTTTGCCTCTGTTTCAATCTATTTAACTGTGTTTGCCTCTGTTTAATTCTGTTTAACTCTGTTTACCTCTGTTCAACACTATTTAACTCTGTTTGCATCTGTTTAACGCTGTTTAACTCTGTTTGCCTCTGTTTAACTCTGTTTGCCACTGTTCAACTCTATTTAACTCTGTTTGCCACTGTTCAACTCTATTTAACTCTGTTTGCCTCTGTTTAAGTCTATCTAACTCTGTTTGCCTCTGTTTAATGCTGTTTAACTCTGTTTGCCTCTGTTTAATTCTGTTTAAACTCTGTGTAACTCTGTTTGCCTCTGTTCAACTCTGTTGAACTCTGTTTGCTTATGTTTAAAACTGTTTAACTCTGTTCGCCTCTCTTTAACTCTGTTTAACTTTGTTTATCTCTGTTTAACTCTGTTTGCCTCTGTTTAACTCTGTTTGCCTCGGTTTAAGTCTGTCTCACTTTGTTTCTATCTGTTTACATCTGTTCAACTCTGTCTGAACTCTGTTTAACTCTGTTGAAATCTTCTTGCCTCTGTTTAACTCTGTTTAGCTCTGTTTGCCTCTGTTTATCTCTGTTTAACTCTGTTTGCCTCTATTTAACTCTGTTTGCTTCTGTTTCACGCTGTGTAACTCTGTTTGCCTCTGTTTCACTCTGTTTAACTCTTAATCCTCTATTTAACTCTATTTAACTCTGTTTGCCTCTGTTTAACGCTGTTTCACTCTGTTTGCCGCTGTTTAACTCTGTTTGACTCAGTTTCCATCTGTTTCCCTCTGTTTAACTCTGTTTAACTCTGTTGAACTCTGCTTGCCTACGTGTAACACTGTTTAACTCTATTCATCTCTTTTTACCTGTGTTTAACTCTGTCTAACTCTGTTTGCCTCTGTTCAACTCTGTTCAACTCTGTTTGCCTCGGTTTAACTCTGTTTCACTCTGTTTCCCTCTGTTTACCTGTGTTTAATTCTGTTGAACTCTGTTTATCTCTGTTCAACTCTGTTTGCATCTGTTTAACTCTGTTTTACTCTGTATGCCTCTGTTTAACTCTGTTTCACTCTGTTTCCATCTGTTTGCCTCTGTTTAACTCTGTTGAACTCTGTATGTCTCTGCTGAACTCTGTTTGCCTCTGTTTCAATCTATTTAACTGTGTTTGCCTCTGTTTAATTTTGTTTAACTCTATTTACCTCTGTTCAACACTATTTAACTCTGTTTGCATCTGTTTAACGCTGTTTAACTCTGTTTGCCTCTGTTTAATTCTGTTAAACTCTGTTTGCCACTGTTCAAACTCTATCTAACTCTGTTTGCCTCTGTTTAACGCTGTTTAACTCTGTTTGCCTCTGTTTAACTCTGTTTAACTCTGTGTAACTCTGTTTGCCTCTGTTCAACTCTATTGAGCTCTGTTTGCTTATGTTTAAAACTGTTTAACTCTGTTCGCCTCTCTTTAACTCTGTTTAACTTTGTTTATCTCTGTTTAACTCTGTTTGCCTCTGTTTAACTCTGTTTGCCTCGGTTTAACTCTGTTTCACTTAGTTTCCATCTGTTTACATCTGTTGAACTCTGTCTGAACTCTGTTTAACTCTGTTGAAATCTTCTTGCCTCTGTTTAACTCTGTTTAGCTCTGTTTGCCTCTGTTTATCTCTGTTTAACTCTGTTTGCCTCTATTTAACTCTATTTAACTCTGTTTGCTTCTGTTTCACGCTGTGTAACTCTGTTTGCCTGTTTCACTCTGTTTAACTCTTTAATCCTCTATTTAACTCTATTTAACCCTGTTTGCCTCTGTTTAACGCTGTTTCACTCTGTTTGCCTCTGTTTAACTCTGTTTGACTCAGTTTCCATCTGTTTCCCTCTGTTTAACTCTGTTGAACTCTGCTTGCCTACGTGTAACACTGTTTAACTCTATTCATCTCTTTTTACCTGTGTTTAACTCTGTCTAACTCTGTTTGCCTCTGTTCAACTCTGTTTGCCTCAGTTTAACTCTCTTTCACTCTGTTTCCCTCTGTTTACCTGTGTTTAACTCTGTTTGCTTCTGTTTAACTCTGTTTAACTCTGTTTGCCTCTGTTTAACTCTGTTTCCCTCTGTTTACCTTTGTTTAAATCTGTTGAAATCTGTTTATCTCTGTTCAACTCTGTTTGCCTCTGTCTCAATCTATTTAACTCTGTTTGCATCTGTTCAACTCTGTTTAACTCTGTATACCTCTGTTTAACTCTGTTTAACTCTGTTGAACTCTGTTTGCCTCTGTTTAACTCTGTTTAACTCTGTTGAACTCTGTTTGACTCTGTTGAACTCTGTATGCCTCTGTTTGCCCGTGTTTAACTCTGTTGAACTCTGTATGCCTCTGTTTAACGCTGTTTAAACTCTGTTTGCATCTGTTTACCTCTGTTTAACTCTGTTGAACTCTGTATGTCTCTGCTGTACTCTGTTTGCCTCTGTTTCAATCTATTTAACTGTGTTCGCCTCTGTTTAATTCTGTTTAACTCTATTTACCTCTGTTCAACACTATTTAACTCTGTTTGCATCTGTTTAACGCTTTTTAACTCTGTTTGCATCTGTTTTAATTCTGTTTAACTCTGTTTGCCACTGTTCAACTCTATTTAACTCTGTTTGCCTCTGTTTAACTCTGTTAAACTCTGTTTGCCTGTGTTTAACTCTGTTGAACTCTGTTTGCCTCTGTTTAACTCTGTTTAACTCTATTGAACTCTGTTTAATTCTGGTTAACTAGGTTTGCCTCTGTTTAACTCTATTTAACTCTATTTGCCTCTGTTTAACGCTGTTTCACTCTGTTTGCATCTGTTTAACTCTGTTTAACTCTGTTGAACTCTGCTTGCCTACGTTTAACACTGTTTAACTCTGTTCATCTCTCTTTACCTGTGTTTTTACTCTGTTTAACTCTGTTTGCCTCTGTTCAACTCTGTTCAACTCTGTTTGCCTCGGTTTAACTCTGTTTCACTCTGTTTCCCTCTGTTTACCTGTGTTTAACTCTGTTGAACTCTGTTTATCTCTGTTCAACTCTGTTTGCATCTGTTTAACTCTGTATGCCTCTGTTCAACTCTGTTTAACTCTGTATGCCTCTGTTTAATTCTGTTTCACTCTGTTTCCCTCTGTTTGCCTCTGTTTAACTCTGTTGAACTCTGTATGTCTCTGCTGAACTCTGTTTGCCTCTGTTTCAATCTATTTAACTGTGTTTGCCTCTGTTTAATTCTGTTTAACTCTGTTTACCTCTGTTCAACACTATTTAAATCTGTTTAATTCTGTTTAACGCTGTTTAACTCTGTTTGCCTCTGTTTAATTCTGTTTAACTCTGTTTGCCACTGTTCAACTCTATTTAACTCTGTTTGCCTCTGTTTAACTCTAAACTCTGTTTGCCTCTGTTTAACTCTGTTTAACTCTGTGTAACTCTGTTTGCCTCTGTTCAACTCTGTTGAACTCTGTTTGCTTATGTTTAAAACTGTTTAACTCTGTTCGCCTCTCTTTAACTCTGTTTAACTTTGTTTATCTCTGTTTAACTCTGTTTGCCTCTGTTTAACTCTGTTTGCCTCGGTTTCACTTATTTTCCATCTGTTTACGTCTGTTGAACTCTGTCTGAACTCTGTTTAACTCTGTTGAAATCTTCTTGCCTCTGTTTAACTCTGTTTAGCTCTGTTTGCCTCTGTTTATCTCTGTTTAACTCTGTTTGCCTCTATTTAACTCTATTTAACTCTGTTTGCTTCTGTTTCACGCTGTGTAACTCTGTTTGCCTGTTTCACTCTGTTTAACTCTTTAATCCTCTATTTAACTCTATTTAACCCTGTTTGCCTCTGTTTAACGCTGTTTCACTCTGTTTGCCTCTGTTTAACTCTGTTTGACTCAGTTTCCATCTGTTTCCCTCTGTTTAACTCTGTTTAACTCTGTTGAACTCTGCTTGCCTACGTGTAACACTGTTTAACTCTATTCATCTCTTTTTACCTGTGTTTAACTCTGTCTAACTCTGTTTGCCTCTGTTCAACTCTGTTCAACTCTGTTTGCCTCGGTTTAACTCTCTTTCACTCTGTTTCCCTCTGTTTACCTGTGTTTAACTCTGTTTGCTTCTGTTTAACTCTGTTTAACTCTGTTTGCCTCTGTTTAACTCTGTTTCCCTCTGTTTACCTTTGTTTAAATCTGTTGAAATCTGTTTATCTCTGTTCAACTCTGTTTGCCTCTGTCTCAATCTATTTAACTCTGTTTGCATCTGTTCAACTCTGTTTAACTCTGTATACCTCTGTTTAACTCTGTTTAACTCTGTTGAACTCTGTTTGCCTCTGTTTAACTCTGTTTAACTCTGTTGAACTCTGTTTGACTCTGTTGAACTCTGTATGCCTCTGTTTGCCCGTGTTTAACTCTGTTGAACTCTGTATGCCTCTGTTTAACGCTGTTTAACTCTGTTTGCATCTGTTTACCTCTGTTCAACTCTGTTGAACTCTGTATGTCTCTGCTGTACTCTGTTTGCCTCTGTTTCAATCTATTTAACTGTGTTCGCCTCTGTTTAATTCTGTTTAACTCTATTTACCTCTGTTCAACACTATTTAACTCTGTTTGCATCTGTTTAACGCTTTTTAACTCTGTTTGCATCTGTTTAATTCTGTTTTAACTCTGTTTGCCACTGTTCAACTCTATTTAACTCTGTTTGCCTCTGTTTAACTCTGTTAAACTCTGTTTGCCTGTGTTTAACTCTGTTGAACTCTGTTTGCCTCTGTTTAACTCTGTTTAACTCTATTGAACTCTGTTTAATTCTGGTTAACTAGGTTTGCCTCTGTTTAACTCTATTTAACTCTATTTGCCTCTGTTTAACGCTGTTTCACTCTGTTTGCCTCTGTTTAACTCTGTTTAACTCTGTTGAACTCTGCTTGCCTACGTTTAACACTGTTTAACTCTGTTCATCTCTCTTTACCTGTGTTTAACTCTGTTTAACTCTGTTTGCCTCTGTTCAACTCTGTTTGCCTCGGTTTAACTCTGTTTCACTCTGTTTCCCTCTGTTTACCTGTGTTTAACTCTGTTGAACTCTGTTTATCTCTGTTCAACTCTGTTTGCATCTGTTTAACTCTGTATGCCTCTGTTCAACTCTGTTTAACTCTGTATGCCTCTGTTTAATTCTGTTTCACTCTGTTTGCCTCTGTTTAACTCTGTTTAACTCTGTTGAACTCTGTATGTCTCTGCTGAACTCTGTTTGCCTCTGTTTCAATCTATTTAACTGTGTTTGCCTCTGTTTAATTCTGTTTAACTCTGTTTAGCTCTGTTCAACACTATTTAAATCTGTTTGCATCTGTTTAACGCTGTTTAACTCTGTTTGCCTCTGTTTAATTCTGTTTAACTCTGTTTGCCACTGTTCAACTCTATTTAACTCTGTTTGCCTCTGTTTAACTCTTAAACTCTGTTTGCCTCTGTTTAACTCTGTTTAACTCTGTGTAACTCTGTTTGCCTCTGTTCAACTCTATTGAACTCTGTTTGCTTATGTTTAAAACTGTTTAACTCTGTTCGCCTCTCTTTAACTCTGTTTAACTTTGTTTATCTCTGTTTAACTCTGTTTGCCTCTGTTTAACTCTGTTTGCCTCGGTTTAACTCTGTTTCACTTAGTTTCCATCTGTTTACATCTGTTGAACTCTGTCTGAACTCTGTTTAACTCTGTTGAAATCTTCTTGCCTCTGTTTAACTCTGTTTAGCTCTGTTTGCCTCTGTTTATCTCTGTTTAACTCTGTTTGCCTCTATTTAACTCTATTTAACTCTGTTTGCTTCTGTTTCACGCTGTGTAACTCTTTAATCCTCTATTTAACTCTATTTAACCCTGTTTGCCTCTGTTTAACGCTGTTTCACTCTGTTTGCCTCTGTTTAACTCTGTTTGACTCAGTTTCCATCTGTTTCCCTCTGTTTAACTCTGTTTAACTCTGTTGAACTCTGCTTGCCTACGTGTAACACTGTTTAACTCTATTCATCTCTTTTTACCTGTGTTTAACTCTGTCTAACTCTGTTTGCCTCTGTTCAACTCTGATTGCCTCGGTTTAACGCTGTTTAACTCTGTTTGACTCAGTTTCCATCTGTTTCCCTCTGTTTAACTCTGTTTAACTCTGTTGAACTCTGCTTGCCTACGTGTAACACTATTTAACTCTATTCATCTCTTTTTACCTGTGTTTAACTCTGTCTAACTCTGTTTGCCTCTGTTCAACTCTGTTCAACTCTGTTTGCCTCGGTTTAACTCTGTTTCACTCTGTTTCCATCTGTTTGCCTCTGTTTAACTCTGTTGAACTCTGTTTATCTCTGTTCAACTCTGTTTGCATCTGTTTAACTCTGTTTTACTCTGTATGCCTCTGTTTAACTCTGTTTAACTCTGTATGCCTCTGTTTAACTCTGTTTCACTCTGTTTCCATCTGTTTGCCTCTGTTTAACTCTGTTGAACTCTGTATGTCTCTGCTGAACTCTGTTTGCCTCTGTTTCAATCTTTTTAACTGTGTTTGCCTCTGTTTAATTTTGTTTAACTCTATTTACCTCTGTTCAACACTATTTAACTCTGTTTGCATCTGTTTAACGCTGTTTAACTCTGTTTGCCTCTGTTTAATTCTGTTTAACTCTGTTTGCCACTGTTCAACTCTATTTAACTCTGTTTGCCTCTGTTTAACTCTGTTAAACTCTGTTTGCCTCTGTTTAACTCTATCTAACTCTGTTTGCCTCTGTTTAACGCTGTTTAACTCTGTTTGCCTCTGTTTAACTCTGTTTAACTCTGTGTAACTCTGTTTGCCTCTGTTCAACTCTGTTGAACTCTGTTTGCCTATGTTTAAAACTGTTTAACTCTGTTCGCCTCTCTTTAACTCTGTTTAACTTTGTTTATCTCTGTTTAACTCTGTTTGCCTCTGTTTAACTCTGTTTGCCTCGGTTTAACTCTGTTTCACTTAGTTTCCATCTGTTTACATCTGTTGAACTCTGTCTGAACTCTGTTTAACTCTGTTGAAATCTTCTTGCCTCTGTTTAACTCTGTTTAGCTCTGTTTGCCTCTGTTTATCTCTGTTTAACTCTGTTTGCCTCTATTTAACTCTATTTAACTCTGTTTGCTTCTGTTTCACGCTGTGTAACTCTGTTTGCCTGTTTCACTCTGTTTAACTCTTTAATCCTCTATTTAACTCTATTTAACCCTGTTTGCCTCTGTTTAACGCTGTTTCACTCTGTTTGCCTCTGTTTAACTCTGTTTGACTCAGTTTCCATCTGTTTCCCTCTGTTTAACTCTGTTTAACTCTGTTGAACTCTGCTTGCCTACGTGTAACACTGTTTAACTCTATTCATCTCTTTTTACCTGTGTTTAACTCTGTCTAACTCTGTTTGCCCTCTGTTCAACTCTGTTCAACTCTGTTTGCCTCGGTTTAACTCTCTTTCACTCTGTTTCCCTCTGTTTACCTGTGTTTAACTCTGTTTGCTTCTGTTTAACTCTGTTTAACTCTGTTTGCCTCTGTTTAACTCTGTTTCCCTCTGTTTACCTTTGTTTAAATCTGTTGAAATCTGTTTATCTCTGTTCAACTCTGTTTGCCTCTGTCTCAATCTATTTAACTCTGTTTGCATCTGTTCAACTCTGTTTAACTCTGTATACCTCTGTTTAACTCTGTTTAACTCTGTTGAACTCTGTTTGCCTCTGTTTAACTCTGTTTAACTCTGTTGAACTCTGTTTGACTCTGTTGAACTCTGTATGCCTCTGTTTGCCCGTGTTTAACTCTGTTGAACTCTGTATGCCTCTGTTTAACGCTGTTTAACTCTGTTTGCATCTGTTTACCTCTGTTCAACTCTGTTGAACTCTGTATGTCTCTGCTGTACTCTGTTTGCCTCTGTTTCAATCTATTTAACTGTGTTCGCCTCTGTTTAATTCTGTTTAACTCTATTTACCTCTGTTCAACACTATTTAACTCTGTTTGCATCTGTTTAACGCTTTTTAACTCTGTTTGCATCTGTTTAATTCTGTTTAACTCTGTTTGCCACTGTTCAACTCTATTTAACTCTGTTTGCCTCTGTTTAACTCTGTTAAACTCTGTTTGCCTGTGTTTAACTCTGTTGAACTCTGTTTGCCTCTGTTTAACTCTGTTTAACTCTATTGAACTCTGTTTAATTCTGGTTAACTAGGTTTGCCTCTGTTTAACTCTATTTAACTCTATTTGCCTCTGTTTAACGCTGTTTCACTCTGTTTGCCTCTGTTTAACTCTGTTTAACTCTGTTGAACTCTGCTTGCCTACGTTTAACACTGTTTAACTCTGTTCATCTCTCTTTACCTGTGTTTAACTCTGTTTAACTCTGTTTGCCTCTGTTCAACTCTGTTTGCCTCGTTTAACTCTGTTTCACTCTGTTTCCCTCTGTTTACCTGTGTTTAACTCTGTTGAACTCTGTTTATCTCTGTTCAACTCTGTTTGCATCTGTTTAACTCTGTATGCCTCTGTTCAACTCTGTTTAACTCTGTATGCCTCTGTTTAATTCTGTTTCACTCTGTTTGCCTCTGTTAACTCTGTTTAACTCTGTTGAACTCTGTATGTCTCTGCTGAACTCTGTTTGCCTCTGTTTCAATCTATTTAACTGTGTTTGCCTCTGTTTAATTCTGTTTAACTCTGTTTAGCTCTGTTCAACACTATTTAAATCTGTTTGCATCTGTTTAACGCTGTTTAACTCTGTTTGCCTCTGTTTAATTCTGTTTAACTCTGTTTGCCACTGTTCAACTCTATTTAACTCTGTTTGCCTCTGTTTAACTCTTAAACTCTGTTTGCCTCTGTTTAACTCTGTTTAACTCTGTGTAACTCTGTTTGCCTCTGTTCAACTCTATTGAACTCTGTTTGCTTATGTTTAAAACTGTTTAACTCTGTTCGCCTCTCTTTAACTCTGTTTAACTTTGTTTATCTCTGTTTAACTCTGTTTGCCTCTGTTTAACTCTGTTTGCCTCGGTTTAACTCTGTTTCACTTAGTTTCCATCTGTTTACATCTGTTGAACTCTGTCTGAACTCTGTTTAACTCTGTTGAAATCTTCTTGCCTCTGTTTAACTCTGTTTAGCTCTGTTTGCCTCTGTTTATCTCTGTTTAACTCTGTTTGCCTCTATTTAACTCTATTTAACTCTGTTTGCTTCTGTTTCACGCTGTGTAACTCTTTAATCCTCTATTTAACTCTATTTAACCCTGTTTGCCTCTGTTTAACGCTGTTTCACTCTGTTTGCCTCTGTTTAACTCTGTTTGACTCAGTTTCCATCTGTTTCCCTCTGTTTAACTCTGTTTAACTCTGTTGAACTCTGCTTGCCTACGTGTAACACTGTTTAACTCTATTCATCTCTTTTTACCTGTGTTAACTCTGTCTAACTCTGTTTGCCTCTGTTCAACTCTGATTGCCTCGGTTTAACGCTGTTTAACTCTGTTTGACTCAGTTTCCATCTGTTTCCCTCTGTTTAACTCTGTTTAACTCTGTTGAACTCTGCTTGCCTACGTGTAACACTATTTAACTCTATTCATCTCTTTTTACCTGTGTTTAACTCTGTCTAACTCTGTTTGCCTCTGTTCAACTCTGTTCAACTCTGTTTGCCTCGGTTTAACTCTGTTTCACTCTGTTTCCATCTGTTTGCCTCTGTTTAACTCTGTTGAACTCTGTTTATCTCTGTTCAACTCTGTTTGCATCTGTTTAACTCTGTTTTACTCTGTATGCCTCTGTTTAACTCTGTTTAACTCTGTATGCCTCTGTTTAACTCTGTTTCACTCTGTTTCCATCTGTTTGCCTCTGTTTAACTCTGTTGAACTCTGTATGTCTCTGCTGAACTCTGTTTGCCTCTGTTTCAATCTTTTTAACTGTGTTTGCCTCTGTTTAATTTTGTTTAACTCTATTTACCTCTGTTCAACACTATTTAACTCTGTTTGCATCTGTTTAACGCTGTTTAACTCTGTTTGCCTCTGTTTAATTCTGTTTAACTCTGTTTGCCACTGTTCAACTCTATTTAACTCTGTTTGCCTCTGTTTAACTCTGTTAAACTCTGTTTGCCTCTGTTTAACTCTATCTAACTCTGTTTGCCTCTGTTTAACGCTGTTTAACTCTGTTTGCCTCTGTTTAACTCTGTTTAACTCTGTGTAACTCTGTTTGCCTCTGTTCAACTCTGTTGAACTCTGTTTGCCTATGTTTAAAACTGTTTAACTCTGTTCGCCTCTCTTTAACTCTGTTTAACTTTGTTTATCTCTGTTTAACTCTGTTTGCCTCTGTTTAACTCTGTTTGCCTCGGTTTAACTCTGTTTCACTTAGTTTCCATCTGTTTACATCTGTTGAACTCTGTCTGAACTCTGTTTAACTCTGTTGAAATCTTCTTGCCTCTGTTTAACTCTGTTTAGCTCTGTTTGCCTCTGTTTATCTCTGTTTAACTCTGTTTGCCTCTATTTAACTCTATTTAACTCTGTTTGCTTCTGTTTCACGCTGTGTAACTCTGTTTGCCTGTTTCACTCTGTTTAACTCTTTAATCCTCTATTTAACTCTATTTAACCCTGTTTGCCTCTGTTTAACGCTGTTTCACTCTGTTTGCCTCTGTTTAACTCTGTTTGACTCAGTTTCCATCTGTTTCCCTCTGTTTAACTCTGTTTAACTCTGTTGAACTCTGCTTGCCTACGTGTAACACTGTTTAACTCTATTCATCTCTTTTTACCTGTGTTTAACTCTGTCTAACTCTGTTTGCCTCTGTTCAACTCTGTTCAACTCTGTTTGCCTCGGTTTAACTCTCTTTCACTCTGTTTCCCTCTGTTTACCTGTGTTTAACTCTGTTTGCTTCTGTTTAACTCTGTTTAACTCTGTTTGCCTCTGTTTAACTCTGTTTCCCTCTGTCTACCTTTGTTTAAATCTGTTGAAATCTGTTTATCTCTGTTCAACTCTGTTTGCCTCTGTCTCAATCTATTTAACTCTGTTTGCATCTGTTCAACTCTGTTTAACTCTGTATACCTCTGTTTAACTCTGTTTAACTCTGTTGAACTCTGTTTGCCTCTGTTTAACTCTGTTTAACTCTGTTGAACTCTGTTGATTCTGTTGAACTCTGTATGCCTCTGTTTGCCCGTGTTTAACTCTGTTGAACTCTGTATGCCTCTGTTTAACGCTGTTTAACTCTGTTTGCATCTGTTTACCTCTGTTTAACTCTGTTGAACTCTGTATGTCTCTGCTGTACTCTGTTTGCCTCTGTTTCAATCTATTTAACTGTGTTCGCCTCTGTTTAATTCTGTTTAACTCTATTTACCTCTGTTCAACACTATTTAACTCTGTTTGCATCTGTTTAACGCTTTTTAACTCTGTTTGCATCTGTTCAATTCTGTTTAACTCTGTTTGCCACTGTTCAACTCTATTTAACTCTGTTTGCCTCTGTTTAACTCTGTTAAACTCTGTTTGCCTCTGTTTAACTCTGTTGAACTCTGTTTGCCTCTGTTTAACTCTGTTTAACTCTATTGAACTCTGTTTAATTCTGGTTAACTAGGTTTGCCTCTGTTTAACTCTATTTAACTCTATTTGCCTCTGTTTAACGCTGTTTCACTCTGTTTGCCTCTGTTTAACTCTGTTTAACTCTGTTGAACTCTGCTTGCCTACGTTTAACACTGTTTAACTCTGTTCATCTCTCTTTACCTGTGTTTAACTCTGTTTAACTCTGTTTACCTCTGTTCAACACTATTTAAATCTGTTTGCATCTGTTTAACGCTGTTTAACTCTGTTTGCCTCTGTTTAATTCTGTTTAAACTCTGTTTGCCACTGTTCAACTCTATTTAACTCTGTTTGCCTCTGTTTAACTCTTAAACTCTGTTTGCCTCTGTTTAACTCTGTTTAACTCTGTGTAACTCTGTTTGCCTCTGTTCAACTCTGTTGAACTCTGTTTGCTTATGTTTAAAACTGTTTAACTCTGTTCGCCTCTCTTTAACTCTGTTTAACTTTGTTTATCTCTGTTTAACTCTGTTTGCCTCTGTTTAACTCTGTTTGCCTCGGTTTCACTTATTTTCCATCTGTTTACATCTGTTGAACTCTGTCTGAACTCTGTTTAACTCTGTTGAAATCTTCTTGCCTCTGTTTAACTCTGTTTAGCTCTGTTTGCCTCTGTTTATCTCTGTTTAACTCTGTTTGCCTCTATTTAACTCTATTTAACTCTGTTTGCTTCTGTTTCACGCTGTGTAACTCTGTTTGCCTGTTTCACTCTGTTTAACTCTTTAATCCTCTATTTAACTCTATTTAACCCTGTTTGCCTCTGTTTAACGCTGTTTCACTCTGTTTGCCTCTGTTTAACTCTGTTTGACTCAGTTTTCCATCTGTTTCCCTCTGTTTAACTCTGTTTAACTCTGTTGAACTCTGCTTGCCTACGTGTAACACTGTTTAACTCTATTCATCTCTTTTTACCTGTGTTTAACTCTGTCTAACTCTGTTTGCCTCTGTTCAACTCTGTTCAACTCTGTTTGCCTCGGTTTAACTCTCTTTCACTCTGTTTCCCTCTGTTTACCTGTGTTTAACTCTGTTTGCTTCTGTTTAACTCTGTTTAACTCTGTTTGCCTCTGTTTAACTCTGTTTCCCTCTGTTTACCTTTGTTTAAATCTGTTGAAATCTGTTTATCTCTGTTCAACTCTGTTTGCCTCTGTCTCAATCTTTTTAACTCTGTTTGCATCTGTTCAACTCTGTTTAACTCTGTATACCTCTGTTTAACTCTGTTTAACTCTGTTGAACTCTGTTTGCCTCTGTTTAACTCTGTTTAACTCTGTTGAACTCTGTTTGACTCTGTTGAACTCTGTATGCCTCTGTTTGCCCGTGTTTAACTCTGTTGAACTCTGTATGCCTCTGTTTAACGCTGTTTAACTCTGTTTGCATTTGTTTACCTCTGTTTAACTCTGTTGAACTCTGTATGTCTCTGCTGTACTCTGTTTGCCTCTGTTTCAATCTATTTAACTGTGTTCGCCTCTGTTTAATTCTGTTTAACTCTATTTACCTCTGTTCAACACTATTTAACTCTGTTTGCATCTGTTTAATGCTTTTTAACTCTGTTTGCATCTGTTTAATTCTGTTTAACTCTGTTTGCCACTGTTCAACTCTATTTAACTCTGTTTGCCTCTGTTTAACTCTGTTAAACTCTGTTTGCCTGTGTTTAACTCTGTTGAACTCTGTTTGCCTCTGTTTAACTCTGTTTAACTCTATTGAACTCTGTTTAATTCTGGTTAACTAGGTTTGCCTCTGTTTAACTCTATTTAACTCTATTTGCCTCTGTTTAACGCTGTTTCACTCTGTTTGCCTCTGTTTAACTCTGTTTAACTCTGTTGAACTCTGCTTGCCTACGTTTAACACTGTTTAACTCTGTTCATCTCTCTTACCTGTGTTTAACTCTGTTTAACTCTGTTTGCCTCTGTTCAACTCTGTTTGCCTCGGTTTAACTCTGTTTCACTCTGTTTCCCTCTGTTTACCTGTGTTTAACTCTGTTGAACTCTGTTTATCTCTGTTCAACTCTGTTTGCATCTGTTTAACTCTGTATGCCTCTGTTCAACTCTGTTTAACTCTGTATGCCTCTGTTTAATTCTGTTTCACTCTGTTTCCCTCTGTTTGCCTCTGTTTAACTCTGTTGAACTCTGTATGTCTCTGCTGAACTCTGTTTGCCTCTGTTTCAATCTATTTAACTGTGTTTGCCTCTGTTTAATTCTGTTTAACTCTGTTTACCTCTGTTCAACACTATTTAAATCTGTTTGCATCTGTTTAACGCTGTTTAACTCTGTTTGCCTCTGTTTAATTCTGTTTAACTCTGTTGCCACTGTTCAGCTCTATTTAACTCTGTTTGCCTCTGTTTAACTCTTAAACTCTGTTTGCCTCTGTTTAACTCTGTTTAACTCTGTGTAACTCTGTTTGCCTCTGTTCAACTCTATTGAACTCTGTTTGCTTATGTTTAAAACTGTTTAACTCTGTTCGCCTCTCTTTAACTCTGTTTAACTTTGTTTATCTCTGTTTAACTCTGTTTGCCTCTGTTTAACTCTGTTTGCCTCGGTTTAACTCTGTTTCACTTAGTTTCCATCTGTTTACATCTGTTGAACTCTGTCTGAACTCTGTTTAACTCTGTTGAAATCTTCTTGCCTCTGTTTAACTCTGTTTAGCTCTGTTTGCCTCTGTTTATCTCTGTTTAACTCTGTTTGCCTCTATTTAACTCTATTTAACTCTGTTTGCTTCTGTTTCACAGCTGTGTAACTCTGTTTGCCTGTTTCACTCTGTTTAACTCTTTAATCCTCTATTTAACTCTATTTAACCCTGTTTGCCTCTGTTTAACGCTGTTTCACTCTGTTTGCCTCTGTTTAACTCTGTTTGACTCAGTTTCCATCTGTTTCCCTCTGTTTAACTCTGTTTAACTCTGTTGAACTCTGCTTGCCTACGTGTAACACTGTTTAACTCTATTCATCTCTTTTTACCTGTGTTTAACTCTGTCTAACTCTGTTTGCCTCTGTTCAACTCTGTTCAACTCTGTTTGCCTCGGTTTAACTCTCTTTCACTCTGTTTCCCTCTGTTTACCTGTGTTTAACTCTGTTTGCTTCTGTTTAACTCTGTTTAACTCTGTTTGCCTCTGTTTAACTCTGTTTCCCTCTGTTTACCTTTGTTTAAATCTGTTGAAATCTGTTTATCTCTGTTCAACTCTGTTTGCCTCTGTCTCAATCTATTTAACTCTGTTTGCATCTGTTCAACTCTGTTTAAACTCTGTATACCTCTGTTTAACTCTGTTTAACTCTGTTGAACTCTGTTTGCCTCTGTTTAACTCTGTTTAACTCTGTTGAACTCTGTTTGACTCTGTTGAACTCTGTATGCCTCTGTTTGCCCGTGTTTAACTCTGTTGAACTCTGTATGCCTCTGTTTAAACGCTGTTTAACTCTGTTTGCATCTGTTTACCTCTGTTTAACTCTGTTGAACTCTGTATGTCTCTGCTGTACTCTGTTTGCCTCTGTTTCAATCTATTTAACTGTGTTCGCCTCTGTTTAATTCTGTTTAACTCTATTTACCTCTGTTCAACACTATTTAACTCTGTTTGCATCTGTTTAAACGCTTTTTAACTCTGTTTGCATCTGTTTAATTCTGTTTAACTCTGTTTGCCACTGTTCAACTCTATTTAACTCTGTTTGCCTCTGTTTAACTCTG
>JANJGN010002749.1:0-60019 GCA_026770705.1 Isurus oxyrinchus
ATCTCTGCTCCTCCCCGGATCTCCCTCCCTCCCTCTCCCTCCCTCCCTCCCTCTCCCTCCCTCCCTCCCTCCCTCTCCCTCCTCCCTCACCCTCCCTCCCTCTCCCTCCCCTCACCCATCCCCTCCCTCTCTCCCTCCCTCCCTCTCCCTCCCCTCCCTCTCCCTCCCTCCCTCCCTCTCCTCCCTCTCTCCCTCTCCCTCCGTCTCCCTCCCTCTCCCTCCCTCCCCTCCCTCTCCCTCTCCCTCCCTCCCTCTCCCGCCCTCCCTCTCCCCTCCCTCCCTCTCCCTCCCTCTCTCCCTCTCCCTCCGTCTCCCTCCCTCTCCCTCCCTCCCTCCCTCTCCCTCTCTCCCTCTCCCTCCCTCCCTCTCCCTCCCTCCCTCTCCCTCTCTCCTCTCCCTCCCTCCCTCTCCCTCCCTCCCTCTCCCTCCCTCCCTCTCCCCTCCCTCTCCCTCCCTCTCCCTCCCCTCCCTCTCCCTCTCTCTGTATCTCTGCTCCTCCCCGGATCTCCCCCTCTCCCTCCCTCCCTCCCTCTCCCTCCCTCCCTCCCTCTCCCTCCCTCCCTCCCTCCCTCTCCCTCCCTCCCTCCCTCTCCCTCCCTCCCTCTCCCTCCCTCTCTCTCCCTGCCTCCCTCTCCCTGCCTCCCTCTCCCTCCTCTCCCTCTCCCTCCCCTCCCTCTCTCTCTCCCTCCCTCCCTCTCTCTCTCCCTCCCCTCCCTCTCTCTCTCCCTCCCTCCCTCTCTCTCTCTCCCTCCCTCCCTCTCTCTCTCTCTCCCTCCCTCCCTCTCTCTCTCTCCCTCCCCTCCCTCTCTCTCTCTCCCTCCCTCTCTCTCTCTCCCTCCCTCTCTCTCTCTCTCTCTTCCTCCCTCTCCCTCTCTCTGTATCTCTGCTCCTCCCCGGATCTCCCCCTCTCCCTCCCTCCCTCCCTCTCCCTCCCTCCCTCCCTCTCCCTCCCTCCCTCCCTCTCCCTCCCTCCCTCCCTCCCTCTCCCTCTCCCTCCCTCCCTCCCTCTCCCTCTCCCTCCCTCCCTCCCTCTCCCTCCCTCTCTCTCCCTCCCTCTCTCTCCCTGCCTCTCTCTCCCTGCCTCCCCTCTCTCTCCCTCCCTCTCTCTCCCTGCCTCCCTCTCCCTCTCTCTCTCCCTCCCTCCCTCTCTCTCTCCCTCCCTCCCTCTCTCTCTCCCTCCCTCCCTCTCTCTCTCCCTCCCTCCCCTCTCTCTCTCCCTCCCTCCCTCTCTCTCTCCTCCCTCCCTCTCTCTCTCTCCCTCCCTCCCTCTCTCTCTCTCCCTCCCTCCCTCTCTCTCTCTCCCTCCCTCCCTCTCTCTCTCTCCCTCCCCTCTCTCTCTCTCCCTCCCTCTCTCTCTCTCTCTCTTCCTCCCTCTCCCTCTCTCTGTATCTCTGCTCCTCCCCGGATCTCCCTCTCCCTCTCTCTCTCCCCTCCCTCTCTCCCTCCCTCTCTCTCTCCCTCTTCCTCCCTCTCTCTCTCCCTCTGTCTCTCTCTCCCTCCCTCTCCCTGTATCTCTGCTCCTCCCCATCTCCCTCTCTCTCCCTCTCCCTCCCTCCCTCCCTCTCCCTCTCCCTCCCTCCCTCCCTCCCTCTCCCTCCCTCCCCTCTCCCTCCCTCTCCCTCCCTCCCTCTCCCTCCCTCCCTCTCCCCTCCCTCCCTCCCTCTCCCTCCCTCTCTCTGTATCTCTGCTCCTCCCTGGATCTCTCTCTCTCTCTCCCACTCCCCCTCCCTCCCTCCCTCTCTCTCTCCCTCCCTCTCTCTCTCTCCCTCCCTCTCCTCTCTCCCTCCCTCTCCCTCTCTCTCTCTATCTCTGCTCTTCCCCCGGATCTCCCTCTCTCTCTCCCTCTCTCTCTCCCTCTCCTCTCTCTTCCTCCCTCTCCTCTCTCTGTATCTCTGCTCCTCCCCGGATCTCCCTCTCCTCTCTTCCTCCCCCTCCCCGGATCTCCCTCTCTCTCTTCCTCCCTCTCCCCCTCCCCTCTCTCTCTTCCTCCCTCTCCCTCCCTCCTCTCTTCCTCCCTCTCTCCCCTCCCTCCTCTCTTCCTCCCTCTCCCCCTCCCTCCTCTCTTCCTCCCTCTCCCCCTCCCTCCTCTCCCTCTCTCTGTATCTCTCTCTCTCCCTCCCTCTCTCTCTCTCCCTCCCCCTCTCTCTCTCTCTCTCTCTGTATCTCTGCTCCTCCCCGGATCTCCCTCTCTCATCTCTCTTCCTCCCTCTCCCCCTCCCTCCTCTCCGTATCTCCCTCTCTCTCTCTCTTCCTCCCTCTCCCCCTCCCCCTCCTCTCCCTCTCTCTCTCTCCCCCCCTCCTCTCCCCCTCCCTCCTCTCCCCCCCTCCCCCTCCCCCTCCCCCCTCCCTCCTCCGCCCTCCCTCCTCCCTCCTCTCCTCCTCCCTCCCTCCCCCTCCCTCCTCCCTCCCTCCCCCTCCCTCCTCCCTCCCTCCCTCCTCTCCCCCTCCCTCCTCTCTTCCTCCCTCTCCCTCCCTCCTCTCTTCCTCCCTCTCCCTCCCTCCTCTCTTCCTCCCTCTCCCTCCCTCCTCTCTTCCTCCCTCTCCCCTCCCTCCTCTCTTCCTCCCTCTCCCTCCCTCCTCTCTTCCTCCCTCTCCCTCCCTCCTCTCTTCCTCCCTCTCCCTCCCTCCTCTCTTCCTCCCTCTCCCTCCCTCCTCTCTTCCTCCCTCTCCCTCCCTCCTCTCTTCCTCCCTCTCCCTCCCTCCTCTCTTCCTCCCTCTCCCTCCCTCCTCTCTTCCTCCCTCTCCCTCCCTCCTCTCTTCCTCCCTCTCCCTCCCTCCTCTCTTCCTCCCTCTCCCTCCCTCCTCTCTTCCTCCCTCTCCCTCCCTCCTCTCTTCCTCCCTCTCCCTCCCTCCTCTCTTCCTCCCTCTCCCTCCCTCCTCTCTTCCTCCCTCTCCCTCCCTCCTCTCTTCCCTCTCCCTCCCTCCTCTCTTCCTCCCTCCTCTCTTCCTCCCTCTCCCTCCCTCCTCTCTTCCTCCCTCTCCCTCCCTCCTCTCTTCCTCCCTCTCCCCCCTCCTCTCTTCCTCCCTCTCCCTCCCTCCTCTCTTCCTCCCTCTCCCTCCCTCCTCTCTTCCTCCCTCTCCCTCCCTCCTCTCTTCCTCCCTCTCCCTCCCTCCTCTCTTCCTCCCTCTCCCTCCCTCCTCTCTTCCTCCCTCTCCCTCCTCCTCTCTTCCTCCCTCTCCCTCCCTCCTCTCTTCCTCCTCTCCCTCCCTCCTCTCTTCCTCCCTCTCCCTCCCTCCTCTCTTCCTCCCTCTCCCTCCCTCCTCTCTTCCTCCCTCTCCCTCCCTCCTCTCTTCCTCCCTCTCCCTCCCTCCTCTCTTCCTCCCTCTCCCTCCCTCCTCTCTTCCTCCCTCTCCCTCCCTCCTCTCTTCCTCCCTCTCCCTCCCTCCTCTCTTCCTCCCTCTCCCTCCTCTCTCCCTCCCTCTCCCTCCCTCCTCTCTCCCTCCCTCTCCCTCCCTCCTCTCTCCCTCCCTCTCCCTCCCTCCTCTCTCCCTCCCTCTCCCTCCCTCCCTCTCCCTCCCTCCTCTCTCCCTCCCTCCCTCTCCCTCCCTCCCTCTCCCTCCCTCCTCTCTCCCTCCCTCTCCCTCCCTCCTCTCTCCCTCCCTCTCCCTCCCTCCTCTCTCCCTCCCTCTCCCTCCCTCCTCTCTCCCTCCTCTCCCTCCCTCCTCTCTCCCTCCCTCCTCTCTCCCTCCCTCTCCCTCCCTCCTCTCTCCCTCCCTCTCCCTCCCTCCCTCTCCCTCCCTCCTCTCTCCCTCCCTCTCTCTCTCTCTCTGTATCTCTGCTCCTCCCCGGATCTCCCTCCCTCTCTCTCCCTCTCTCTGTCTCTCTCCCTCTCTCTCCCTCTCTCTCTCTGTATCTCTCTCTCTCCCTCCCTCTCCCTCTCTCTCTGTATCTCTGCTCCTCCCCGGATCTCCCTCCCTCTCTCTCCCTCTCTCTGTCTCTCTCCCTCTCTCTCTCTCTCTCTCCCCCTCCCTCTCCCTCTCTCTCTGGATCTCTGCTCCTCCCCGGATCTCCCTCTCTCTCTCCCTCTGTCTCTCTCTCAGCTCATTGCTCTCTCCGAGTGAGACTGCGGGTTGCGATTTGCCGGAATCGGGTCAGGCGGAGGGAGGGAGGGATCCCTTCGGGATCCGCTCGGGATCCCGGGGCTCGGATAGAGACTGGAGGCCGTGAGCAGCCGGAGATCCAGCCTGAGAGAGAGAGAGAGATTAACAAACATTCACCTTCACCCTCACAAAGGTTCAGCTATGATGTTTATCACTGGGTAAGAGAAAATCTCTCTCTCTCTCTCTCTCAGTCTCTGCCTCCCTCACTCTCTATCCCTTTCTCTCTCTCTCTCTCTATCCCTTTCTCTATCTCTCTCTATCCCTTTCTCTCTCTCTCTCTATCCCTTTCTCTCTCTCTCTCTATCCCTTTCTCTATCTCTCTCTCTCTCTCAGTCTCTGCCTCTTTCTCTCTCTCTCTCTCTCTATCCCTTTCTCTCTCTCTCTATCTCTGTCTCAGTCTCTGCCTCTTTCTCTCTCTCTCTCTCTTTCTCTATCTCTCTCTCTGTCTCAGTCTCTGCCTCTCTCTCTCTCTCTCTATCCCTTTCTCTATCTCTCTCTCTCTATCCCTCTCTCTCTCTCTCCCTCTCCCTCCCTCTCTCTCTCTCTGTATCTCTGCTCCTCCCCGGATCTCCCTCCCTCTCTCTCCCTCTCTCTGTCTCTCTCCCTCTCTCTCCCTCTCCCTCCCTCTCTCTCTCTCTGTATCTCTCTCTCTCCCTCCCTCTCCCTCTCTCTCTGGATCTCTGCTCCTCCCCGGATCTCCCTCTCTCTCTCCCTCTGTCTCTCTCTCAGCTCATTGCTCTCTCCGAGTGAGACTGCGGGTTGCGATTTGCCGGAATCGGGTCAGGCGGAGGGAGGGAGGGATCCCTTCGGGATCCGCTCGGGATCCCGGGGCTCGGATAGAGACTGGAGGCCGTGAGCAGCCGGAGATCCAGCCTGAGAGAGAGAGAGAGATTAACAAACATTCACCTTCACCCTCACAAAGGTTCAGCTATGATGTTTATCACTGGGTAAGAGAAAATCTCTCTCTCTCTCTCTCTCAGTCTCTGCCTCCCTCACTCTCTATCCCTTTCTCTCTCTCTCTCTCTATCCCTTTCTCTATCTCTCTCTATCCCTTTCTCTCTCTCTCTCTATCCCTTTCTCTCTCTCTCTCTATCCCTTTCTCTATCTCTCTCTCTCTCTCAGTCTCTGCCTCTTTCTCTCTCTCTCTCTCTCTATCCCTTTCTCTCTCTCTCTATCTCTGTCTCAGTCTCTGCCTCTTTCTCTCTCTCTCTCTCTTTCTCTATCTCTCTCTCTGTCTCAGTCTCTGCCTCTCTCTCTCTCTCTCTATCCCTTTCTCTATCTCTCTCTCTGTCTCAGTCTCTGCCTCTCTCTCTCTCTCTCTATCCCTTTCTCTATCTCTCTCTCTGTCTCAGTCTCTGCCTCTTTCTCTCTCTCTCTATCCCTTTCTCTCTCTCTCTATCTCTGTCTCAGTCTCTGCCTCTCTCTCTCTCTCTCTCTATCCCTTTCTCTATCTCTCTATCTCTGTCTCAGTCTCTGCCTCTTTCTCTCTCTCTCTCTATCCCTTTCTCTCTCTCTCTATCCCTTTCTCTCTCTCTCTCTATCCCTTTCTCTATCTCTCTATCTCTGTCTCAGTCTCTGCCTCTTTCTCTCTCTCTCTCTCTCTATCCCTTTCTCTATCTCTCTATCTCTGTCTCAGTCTCTGCCTCTTTCTCTCTCTCTCTATCCCTTTCTCTCTCTCTCTCTCTCTGTCTCAGTCTCTGCCTCTTTCTCTCTCTCTCTATCCCTTTCTCTATCTCTCTATCTCTGTCTCAGTCTCTGCCTCTCTCTCTCTCTCTCTATCCCTTTCTCTATCTCTCTCTCTCTGTCTCAGTCTCTGCCTCTTTCTCTCTCTCTCTATCCCTTTCTCTATCTCTCTATCTCTGTCTCAGTCTCTGCCTCTTTCTCTCTCTCTCTCTATCCCTTTCTCTATCTCTCTATCTCTGTCTCAGTCTCTGCCTCTTTCTCTCTCTCTCTCTCTCGATCCCTTTCTCTATCTCTCTATCTCTCTCTCAGTCTCTGCCTCTTTCTCTCTCTCTCTCTATCCCTTTCTCTATCTCTCTATCTCTGTCTCAGTCTCTGCCTCTTTCTCTCTCTCTCTCTATCCCTTTCTCTATCTCTCTATCTCTGTCTCAGTCTCTGCCTCTTTCTCTCTCTCTCTCTATCCCTTTCTCTCTCTCTATCTCTGTCTCAGTCTCTGCCTCTTTCTCTCTCTCTCTCTCTCGATCCCTTTCGCTATCTCTCTCTCTCTCTCTCAGTCTCTGCCTCTCTCTCTCTCTCTCTCTCTCTATCCCTTTCTCTATCTCTCTCTCTCTCTCAGTCTCTGCCTCTCTCTCTCTCTCTCTCTATCCCTTTCTCTCTCTCTCTCTCTCTGTCTCAGTCTCTGCCTCTTTCTCTCTCTCTCTATCCCTTTCTCTATCTCTCTATCTCTCTATCTCTGTCTCTGCCTCTCTCTCTCTCTCTCTCTCTCTATCCCTTTCTCTATCTCTCTCTCTCTCTCAGTCTCTGCCTCTTTCTCTCTCTCTCTCTCTCTATCCCTTTCTCTATCTCTCTCTCTATCCCTTTCTCTATCTCTCTCTCTCTCTCTCAGTCTCTGCCTCTTTCTCTCTCTCTCTCTATCCCTTTCTCTATCTCTCTCTCTCTCTCTCAGTCTCTGCCTCTTTCTCTCTCTCTCTCTATCCCTTTCTCTATCTCTCTCTCTCTCTCTCAGTCTCTGCCTCTTTCTCTCTCTCTCTATCCCTTTCTCTCTCTCTCTCTCTCTGTCTCAGTCTCTGCCTCTTTCTCTCTCTCTCTCTCTATCCCTTTCTCTATCTCTCTATCTCTGTCTCAGTCTCTGCCTCTTTCTCTCTATCTCTCGATCCCTTTCTCTCTCTCTCTATCTCTGTCTCAGTCTCTGCCTCTTTCTCTCTATCTCTCGATCCCTTTCTCTATCTCTCTATCTCTCTATCTCAGTCTCTGCCTCTTTCTCTCTCTCTCTCTATCCCTTTCTCTATCTCTCTATCTCTGTCTCAGTCTCTGCCTCTCTCTCTCTCTCTCTATCCCTTTCTCTCTCTCTCTATCTCTGTCTCAGTCTCTGCCTCTTTCTCTCTATCTCTCTATCCCTTTCTCTATCTCTCTATCTCTGTCTCAGTCTCTGCCTCTCTCTCTCTCTCTCTATCCCTTTCTCTCTCTCTCTATCTCTGTCTCAGTCTCTGCCTCTTTCTCTCTCTCTCTCTCTATCCCTTTCTCTATCTCTCTATCTCTGTCTCAGTCTCTGCCTCTTTCTCTCTATCTCTCTATCCCTTTCTCTCTATCTCTCTATCTCTGTCTCAGTCTCTGCCTCTTTCTCTCTCTCTCTCTCTCTATCCCTTTCTCTATCTCTCTATCTCTGTCTCAGTCTCTGCCTCTTTCTCTCTCTCTCTCTCTATCCCTTTCTCTATCTCTCTCTCTCTGTCTCAGTCTCTGCCTCTTTCTCTCTCTCTCTCTCTATCCCTTTCTCTATCTCTCTATCTCTGTCTCAGTCTCTGCCTCTTTCTCTCTATCTCTCGATCCCTTTCTCTATCTCTCTATCTCTGTCTCAGTCTCTGCCTCTTTCTCTCTCTCTCTCTCTCGATCCCTTTCTCTATCTCTCTATCTCTCTCTCAGTCTCTGCCTCTTTCTCTCTCTCTCTCTCTCTATCCCTTTCTCTATCTCTCTATCTCTGTCTCAGTCTCTGCCTCTTTCTCTCTCTCTCTCTCTCTATCCCTTTCTCTATCTCTCTATCTCTGTCTCAGTCTCTGCCTCTTTCTCTCTCTCTCTCTCTATCCCTTTCTCTATCTCTCTATCTCTGTCTCAGTCTCTGCCTCTTTCTCTCTCTCTCTCTCTATCCCTTTCTCTATCTCTCTCTCTCTCTGTCTCAGTCTCTGCCTCTTTCTCTCTCTCTCTCTCTCTATCCCTTTCTCTATCTCTCTCTCTCTGTCTCAGTCTCTGCCTCTTTCTCTCTCTCTCTCTCTATCCCTTTCTCTATCTCTCCATCTCTCTCTCAGTCTCTGCCTCTCTCTCTCTCTCTATCCCTTTCTCTATCTCTCTCTCTGTCTCAGTCTCTGCCTCTTTCTCTCTCTCTCTCTCTCTATCCCTTTCTCTATCTCTCTCTCTGTCTCAGTCTCTGCCTCTTTCTCTCTCTCTCTCTCTATCCCTTTCTCTCTCTCTATCTCTGTCTCAGTCTCTGCCTCTTTCTCTCTCTCTCTCTCTATCCCTTTCTCTATCTCTCTATCTCTCTCTCTATCTCTCTATCTCTCTATCTCTGTCTCTGCCTCTCTCTCTCTCTCTCTCTCTCTATCCCTTTCTCTATCTCTCTCTCTCTCTCAGTCTCTGCCTCTTTCTCTCTCTCTCTCTCTCTATCCCTTTCTCTCTCTCTCTCTATCCCTTTCTCTCTCTCTATCTCTGTCTCAGTCTCTGCCTCTTTCTCTCTCTCTCTCTCTATCCCTTTCTCTATCTCTCTCTCTCTGTCTCAGTCTCTGCCTCTTTCTCTCTCTCTCTCTCTCTATCCCTTTCTCTATCTCTCTATCTCTGTCTCAGTCTCTGCCTCTTTCTCTCTCTCTCTCTATCCCTTTCTCTATCTCTCTCTCTCTCTCTCTCAGTCTCTGCCTCTTTCTCTCTCTCTCTCTCTATCCCTTTCTCTCTCTCTCTCTCTCTCTCTCTCAGTCTCTGCCTTTCTCTCTCTCTCTCTATCCCTTTCTCTATCTCTCTATCTCTGTCTCAGTCTCTGCCTCTTTCTCTCTCTCTCTCTCTATCCCTTTCTCTATCTCTCTCTCTCTCTCAGTCTCTGCCTCTCTCTCTCTCTCTATCCCTTTCTCTATCTCTCTATCTCTGTCTCAGTCTCTGCCTCTTTCTCTCTCTCTCTCTCTCTATCCCTTTCTCTATCTCTCTCTCTGTCTCAGTCTCTGCCTCTTTCTCTCTCTCTCTCTCTCTATCCCTTTCTCTATCTCTCTATCTCTGTCTCAGTCTCTGCCTCTTTCTCTCTCTCTCTCTATCCCTTTCTCTATCTCTCTATCTCTCTCTCAGTCTCTGCCTCTTTCTCTCTCTCTCTCTATCCCTTTCTCTATCTCTCTATCTCTCTCTCAGTCTCTGCCTCTTTCTCTCTCTCTCTCTATCCCTTTCTCTCTCTCTCTATCTCTCTCTGTCCCTGTCCATCTCTCTCTGTCCCTTTCCATCTCTGTCCCTCTCTACCTCTCTCTCCCCCTCTCTCCCCCTCTCTCCCCCTCTCTCCCCCCTCTCTGTCCCTCTCTGTCCCTCTCTGTCCCTCTCTGTCCCTCTCTGTCCCTCTCTGTCCCTCTCTATCTCTCTCTGTCCCTCTCTATCTCTATCCCTCTCTATCTCTATCCCTCTCTATCTCTGTCCCTCTCTATCTCTGTCCCTCTCTCTCTCTGTCCCTCTCTCTCTCTGTCCCTCTCTCTCTCTGTCCCTCTCTCTCTCTGTCCCTCTCTCTCTCTGTCCCTCTCTCTCTCTGTCCCTCTCTCTCTCTGTCCCTCTCTCTCTCTGTCCCTCTCTCTCTCTGTCCCTCTCCCTCTCTCTCCCTCTCTCTCCCTCTCTCTACCTCTCTCTACCTCTCTCTGTCCCTCTCTCTGTCCCTCTCTCTTTCTGTCTCTCTCTTTCTATCTCTCTATCCCTCTCTCTCTGCGCCCTCTCTGTCTTTCTTTGTCTGTTTTTCTGTCTGTCTGTCTCTCTCTCTTTGTCTCTCTCCCCTGTCTCTCTCTTTCTCTGCCTCTCTCTCTCTCTCTCCCTCTCTTTTGGTCTCTGTCACTCTATGACTCTGTCTCTCTGTCCTTTTACTGTTCTTGTCTCTTTCTCTCTCTCTCACTCCGTCTCTCCTTCTTTGTCTTTCTCTCTCTCTCTCTCTCTGTCTCACTGTTGTCTCTTCCTCACTCCCTCTCGCTGTTTATCTCTGACTTCTGATCCATCTCTTTCTCCCCTCTCTCTGCCATCCAGTCCACTTGTGTGCTCTATGGTTTACCAAATCACATCCCTCTCTCTACCTCTCCGAATCCCTGTCTGTGTCTCTCTCTCTCCTGGGCTAAGTCTCTATTTCAGTTGGCTGGATATTCAACTCTGTGGGCATCGCAAAATGTGAGTTCTGCTTTCGCCTGACCCAGACCAGGGAAAGCAAAAGCTTAATTCTCAACCAGGATAGAACCTCATCATGTGAGTTACAGACTGGAATCTAATTGAGGGGTTTGTGGGATTTATATATAGAATAACAGATACCCGGGAGTGAGTTACAGACTGGAATCTAATGGAGGGATTCGGGTGGTTTATATATAGAATAACAGATACCCGGGAGTGAGTTACAGACTGGAATCTAATCGGGGGGTTTATATATAGAATAACAGATACCCGGGAGTGAGTTACAGACTGGAATCTAATCGGGGGGTTTATATATAGAATAACAGATACCCGGGAGTGAGTTACAGACTGGAATCTAATCGAGGGGTTCGGGGGGGTTTATATATAGAATAACAGATACCCGGGAGTGAGTTACAGACTGGAATCTAATTGAGGGGTTTGTGGGATTTATATATAGAATAACAGATACCCGGGAGTGAGTTACAGCCTGGAATTTAATCGAGGGGTTCAGAGGGGTTTATATATCGAATAACAGATACCCGGGAGTGAGTTACAGACTGGAATCTCATTGAGGTGTTCAAGGTGGTTTATATATAGAATACCAGATACCTGGGAGTGAGTTACAGACTGGAATCTAATCGAGGGGTTCGGGTGGTTTATATATAGAATAACAGATACCCGGGAGTGAGTTACAGCCTGGAATTTAATCGAGGGGTTCAGAGGGGTTTATATATAGAATAACAGATACCCGGGAGTGAGTTACAGACTGGAATCTAATCGAGGGGTTCAGAGGGGTTTATATATCGAATAACAGATACCCGGGAGTGAGTTACAGACTGGAATCTCATTGAGGTGTTCAAGGTGGTTTATATATAGAATACCAGATACCTGGGAGTGAGTTACAGACTGGAATCTAATCGAGGGGTTCGGGGGGGTTTATATATAGAATTACAGATACCCGGGAGTGAGTTACAGACTGGAATCTAATCGAGGGGTTCGGGGGGGTTTATATATAGAATAACAGATACCCGGGAGTGAGTTACAGACTGGAATCTAATTGAGGGGTTTGTGGGATTTATATATAGAATAACAGATACCCGGGAGTGAGTTACAGCCTGGAATTTAATCGAGGGGTTCAGAGGGGTTTATATATCGAATAACAGATACCCGGGAGTGAGTTACAGACTGGAATCTCATTGAGGTGTTCAAGGTGGTTTATATATAGAATACCAGATACCTGGGAGTGAGTTACAGACTGGAATCTAATCGAGGGGTTCGGGTGGTTTATATATAGAATAACAGATACCCGGGAGTGAGTTACAGCCTGGAATTTAATCGAGGGGTTCAGAGGGGTTTATATATAGAATAACAGATACCCGGGAGTGAGTTACAGACTGGAATCTAATCGAGGGGTTCAGAGGGGTTTATATATCGAATAACAGATACCCGGGAGTGAGTTACAGACTGGAATCTCATTGAGGTGTTCAAGGTGGTTTATATATAGAATACCAGATACCTGGGAGTGAGTTACAGACTGGAATCTAATCGAGGGGTTCGGGGGGGTTTATATATAGAATTACAGATACCCGGGAGTGAGTTACAGACTGGAATCTAATCGAGGGGTTCGGGGGGGTTTATATATAGAATTACAGATTCCCGGGAGTGAGTTACAGACTGGAATCTAATCGAGGGGTTTGGGGGTCGTTTATATATAGAATAACAGATACCCGGGAGTGAGTTACAGACTGGAATCGAATCGAGGGGTTTGGGGTGGTTTATATATAGAATAACAGATACCCGGGAGTGAGTTACAGACTGGAATCTAATCGAGGGGTTTGGGGTGGTTTATATATAGAATAACAGATACCCGGGAGTGAGTTACAGAGTGGAATCAAATCGAGGGGTTCGGGTGGTTTATATATAGAATAACAGATACCCGGGAGTGAGTTACAGACTGGAATCTAATCGAGGGGTTCAGCGTGGTTTATATCTAGAATAACAGATTCGCGGGAGTGAGTTACATTCTGGAATCTAATCGAGGGGTTCGGGGTGGTTTATATAGAGAATAACAGATACCTGGGAGTGAGTTACAGACTGGAATCTAATCGAGAGGTTCAGGGGTTTATATATAGAATAACAGATACCCGGGAGTGAGTTACAGACTGGAATCTAATCGAGGGGTTCGGGTGGTTTATATTTAGAATAACAGATACACGGGAGTGAGTTACAGACTGGAATCTAATCGAGGGGTTCGGGTGGTTTATATTTAGAATAACAGATACACGGGAGTGAGTTATAGACTGGAATCTAATCGAGGGGTTCGGGTGGTTTATATATAGAATAACAGATACACGGGAGTGAGTTACAGACTGGAATCTAATCGAGGGGTTCGGGTGGTTTATATTTAGAATAACAGATACACGGGAGTGAGTTATAGACTGGAATCTAATCGAGGGGTTCGGGTGGTTTATATATAGAATAACAGATACACGGGAGTGAGTTACAGACTGGAATCTAATCGAGGGGTTTGGGGGGGTTTATATATAGAATTACAGATACCCGGGAGTGAGTTACAGACTGGAATCTAATCGAGGGGTTCGGGTGGTTTATATTTAGAATAACAGATACACGGGAGTGAGTTATAGACTGGAATCTAATCGAGGGGTTCGGGTGGTTTATATATAGAATAACAGATACACGGGAGTGAGTTACAGACTGGGATCTAATCGAGGGGTTCAGGGGGTTTATATATAGAACAACAGATACCCGGGAGTGAGTTAATGACTGGAATCTAATCGAGGGGTTCAGCGTGGTTTATATATAGAATAACAGATACCCGGGAGTGAGTTGCAGACTGGAATCTAATCGAGGGGTTCAGGGTGGTTTATATCTAGAATAACAGATTCGCGGGAGTGAGTTACAGACTGGAATCTAATCGAGGGGTTCGGGGTGGTTTATATATAGAATTACAGATACCCGGGAGAGGGTTTGAGGAATCTAATCGAGGTTTCTGGAGGAACAGTGTGTTTGGGTCTGATAGTCTTGGGAGCTGTGTCATGATCCCTGTCTGTAACCTGCAGTGTGTGTGTTGTGTACACACAGGTGGAAACCTGTCTCCGGACTGAACCTGGTTGTTTCCATGGAGACCGGTTGCCATGACTACTTCAGGGCCTTATTATAGTGCAATGCGAAAAGGATGAGAATAATCCGGATAACCATCAGAGGTTTGGAAAGCAGCTGGACTCTTCACCAATCCATCCCACACCTCCCCTGCCAGGTTCTCTCGCTCTGTCTCTCCCCACTTCGTTCCCCATCTCTCTCTCCCTCTCTCTCTCTCTGTCTCTCTCTATCTCTGTCTCTCTCCCTTTCTCTCTCTCTCTCTCTCCCTCTCTCGCTCCCTGTCTCTCTCCCTCTCTCTCTCTGTCTCTCTCCCTCTCTCTCTCTGTCTCTCTCCCTCTCTCTCTCTGTCTCTCTCCCTCTCTCTCTCTGTCTCTCTCCCTCTCTCTCTGTCATTTTCCGGTCTGTTTCTGTCTCTCTCGCTCTCTCCCATTCTCTGCCTCCCTCTTTCTCTGTCTCCGTCTCCCTGTGTATGTGTCTCTCTTTCTCTGTCACTCCCTATCCCTCCATCTGTACCTCTCTCTTCCTCCATCTGTCTCTCTCTCTCTCCCCCTCATTTTCCACTTCAACCCCTCTCTCCTTGTCTCTCTCTGTCTGTGTCTCTCTTTATATCTCTCTCTCTCTGCCTCCATCAGACACTCTCTCTCTCTCTCTCCTTCTGTCACTTTCACTCTCTCTCTCTGTCCATCTCTCTCTCTCGCCTTCTATTTCTCCCTCTTTGTCTCGCTTCCTGGCTTATTCAGTCTCTCTCTGCCTGTCTTTCTCTCTCTCTCTCTCTCTATCTCTCGGTCTCCCTCTCACACACACCCTCGTGTTCCTCTCCCAATCAATGATATCTCTGTTTCCTTAGACCGCAGAGGATGTTGGATGTCACTGTGATTTAAGAATCCTCAGTCTGGACTCGATCCCCAACTGCTCTGGTGAAGATGCTGATCAAAGAATATCGCATCGCACTCCCGATGAGCCTCCAAGAATATCAGGTGGCCCAACTGTACATGATCCAGGTGTGTTCGCACTATACACCCGACCTCCCCATCAAACGCTCCCAGGACAGGTACAGCACGGGGTTAGATACAGAGTAAAGCTCCCTCTACACTGTCCCCATCAAACACTCCCAGGCCAGGTACAGCACGGGCTTAGATGCAGAGTAAAGTTCCCTCTACACTGTCCCCATCAAACACTCCCAGGACAGGTACAGCACAGAGTTAGATACAGAGTAATGCTCCCTCTACACCATCCCCATCAAACACTCCCAGGACAGGTACAGCACGGGGTTAGATACAGAGTAAATCTCCGTCTACACTGTCCCCATCAAACACTCCCAGGACAGGTACAGCACGGGTTAGATACAGAGTAAATCTCCCTCCACACTGTCCCCATCAAACACTCCCAGGACAGGTACAGCACGGGGTTAGATACAGAGTAAAGCTCCCTCTACACTGTCCCCATCAAACACTCCCAGGACAGGTACAGCACGGGGTTAGATACAGAGTAACTCTCCGTCTACACTGTCCCCATCAAACACTCCCAGGACAGGTACAGCACGGGGTTAGATACAGAGTAAAGCTCCCTCTACACTGTCCCGATCAAACACTCCCAGGACAGGTACATCACGGGGTTAGATACAGAGTAAAGCTCCTTCTACACTGTCCCCATCAAACACTCCCAGGACAGGTACAGCACGGGGTTAGATACAGAGTAAAGCTCCCTCTACACTATCCCCATCAAACACTCCCAGGACAGGTACAGCACAGGGTAAGATACAGAGTAAAGCTCCCTCTACACTGTCCCCATCAAACACTCCCAGGACAGGTACAGCACGGGGTTAGATACAGAGTAAAGCTCCCTCTACACTGTCCCCATCAAACACTCCCAGGACAGGTACAGCACGGGGTTAGATACAGAGTAAATCTCCCTCTACACTGTCCCCATCAAACACTGCCAGGACAGGTACAGCACGGGGTTAGATACAGAGAAAAGCTCCCTCTACACTGTCCTCATCAAACACTCCCAGGACAGGTACAGCACAGGGTTAGATACAGAGTAAAGCTCCCTCTACACTGTCCCCATCAAACACTCCCAGGACAGATACAGCACGGGGTCAGATACAGAGTAAAGCCCCCTCGACACCGTCCCCATCAAACACTCCCAGGACAGGTACAGCATGGGGTTAGATACAGAGTAAAGCTCCCCCTACACCATCCCCATCAAACACTCCCAGGACAGGTACAGCATTGTGTTAGATACAGAGTAAAGCTCCCTCTACACTGTCCCCATCAAACACTCCCAGGACAGGTACAGCACGGGGTTAGATACAGAGTAAAGCTCCCTCCACACTATCCCCATCAAACACTCCCAGGACAGGTACAGCACGGGGTTAGATACAGAGTAAAGCTCCCTCTACACCGTCCCCATCAAACACTCCCAGGACAGGTACAGCACGGGGTTAGATACAGAGTAAAGCTCCCTCTACACTGTCCCCATCAAACACTCCCAGGACAGGTACAGCACGGGGTTAGATACAGAGTAAAGCTCCCTCCACACTATCCCCATCAAACACTCCCAGGACAGGTACAGCACGGGGTTAGATACAGAGTAAAGCTCCCTCTACACCGTCCCCATCAAACACTCCCAGGACAGGTACAGCACGGGGTGAGATACAGAGTAAAGCTCCCTCTACACTTTCCCCATCAAACACTCCCAGCACAGGTACAGCACGGGGTTAGATACAGTGTAATGCTCTCTCTACACTGTCCCCATCAAACACTCCCAGGACAGGTACAGCATTGGGTTGGATACAGAGTAAAGCTCCCTCTACACTGTCCCCATCAAACACTCCCAGGACAGGTACAGCACGGGGTCAGATACAGAGTAAAGCTTCCTCTACACTGTCCCCATCAAACACTTGAGGACAGGTACAGCAGGGGGTTAGATACAGAGTAAAGCTTCCTCTGCACTGTCCCCATCAAACACTCCCAGCACAGGTACAGCACGGGGTTAGATCCAGAGTAAAGCTCCCTCTACACTGTCCCCATCAAACACTCCCAGGACAGGTACAGAACGGGTGAGATACAGAGTAAATCTCCCTCTACACTGTCCCCATCAAACACTCCCAGGACAGGTACAGCACGGGGTTAGGTACAGAGTAAAGCTCCCTCTACACTGTCCCCATCAAACCTCCCAGGACAGGTACAGCGCGGGGTTAGATATAGAGTAAAGCTCCCTCTACACTGTCCCCATCAAACACTCCCAGGACAGGTACAGCACGGGTTTAGGTACAGAGTAAAGCTCCCTCTACGCGGTCCCCATCAAACACTCCCAGAACAGGTACAGCATGGGGTTAGATACAGAGTAAATCTCCCTCTACACTGTCCCCACCAAACACTCCCAGGACAGGTACAGCATTGTGTAAGATACAGAGTAAAGCTCCCTCTACACTGTCCCCATCAAACACTCGCAGGACAGGTACAGCACGGGGTTAGATACAGTGTAATGCTCTCTCTACACTGTCCCCATCAAACACTCCCAGGACAGGTACAGCACGGGGTTAGATACAGAGTAAATCTCCCTCTACACTGTCCCCATCAAACATTCCCAGGACAGGTACAGCACGGGGTTAGATACAGAGTAAAGCTCCCTCTACACTGTCCCCATCAAACACTCCCAGGACAGATACAGCACGGGGTCAGATACAGAGTAAAGCCCCCTCTACACCGTCCCCATCAAACACTCCCAGGACAGGTACAGCATGGGGTTAGATACAGAGTAAAGCTCCCTCTACACCATCCCCATCAAACACTCCCAGGTCGGGTACAGCACGGGGTTAGATACAGAGTAAAGCTCCCTCTACACTGTTCCCATCAACACTGCTGGGACAGGTACAGCACGGGGTTAGATACAGAGTAAATCTCCCTCTACACTGTCCCCATCAAACACTCCCAGGACAGGTACAGCACGGGGTTAGATACAGAGTAAAGCTCCCTCTACACTGTTCCCATCAACACTGCTGGGACAGGTACAGCACGGGGTTAGATACAGAGTAAATCTCCCTCTACACTGTCCCCATCAAACACTCCCAGGACAGGTACAGCACGGGGTTAGATACAGAGTAAAGCTCCCTCTACACTGTCCCCATCAAACACTCCCAGGACAGGTACAGCACAGGGTTAGATACAGAGTAAATCTCCCTCGACACTGTCCCCATCAAACACTCCCGCGACAGGTACAGCACGGGGTTAGATACAGAGTAAAGCTCCCTCTACACTCTCCCCATCAAACACTCCCTGGACAGGTACAGCACGGGGTTAGATACAGAGTAAATCTCACTGTACACTGTCCCCATCAAACACTCCCAGGACAGGTACAGCACGGGGTTAGATACAGGGTAAAGCTCCATCTACACTGTTCCCATCAACACTGCTGGGACAGGTACAGCACGGGGTTAGAGACAGAGTAAAGCTCCCTCTACGCTGTCCCCATCAAACACTCCCAGGACAGGTACAGCACGGGGTTAGATACAGAGTAAATCTCCCTCGACACTGTCCCCATCAAACATTCCCAGGACAGGTACAGCACGGGGTTAGATACAGAGTAAAGCTCCCTCTACACTGTCCCCATCAAACACTCCCAGGACAGGTACAGCACGGGGTTAGATACAGAGTAAAGCTCCCTCTACACTGTCCCCATCAAACACTCCCAGGACAGATACAGCACGGGGTTAGATACAGAGTAAAGCTCCCTCTACACTGTTCCCATCAACACTGCTGGGACATGTACAGCACAGGGTTAGATACAGAGTATAGCTCCCTCTACACTGTCCCCATCAAACACTCCCAGGACAGATACAGCACGGGGTTAGATACAGAGTAAAGCTCCTTCTACACTGTCCCCATCAAACACTCCCAGGACAGGTACAGCACGGGGTTAGATACAGAGTAAAGCTCCCTCTACACTGTCCCCATCAAACACTCCCAGGACAGGTACAGCACAACGTTAGATGCAGAGTAAATCTCCCTCTACGCTGTCCCCATCAGACACTGCTGGGACAGGTACAGCACAGGGTTAGATACAGAGTAAAGCTCCCTCTACACTGTCCCCATCAAACACTCGCAGGACAGGTACAACACGGGGTTAGATACAGTGTAATGCTCCCTCTATACTTTCCCCATCAAACACTCCCAGGACAGGTACAGCACAGGGTTCGATACAGAGTAAAGCTCCCTCTACACTGTCCCCATCAAACACTCGCAGGACAAGTACAGCACGGGGTTAGATACGGTGTAATGCTCTCTCTACACTGTCTCCATCAAACACTCCCAGGACAGGTACAGCACGGGGTCAGATACTGAGTAAAGCTTCCTTTACGCTGTCCCCATCAAACACTCGAGGACAGTTACAGCACGGGGTTAGATACAGAGTAAAGCTTCCACTGCACTGTCCCCATCAAACACTCCCAGGACAGGTACAGCACGGGGTTAGTTACAGAGTAAAGCACCCTCTACACTGTCCCCATCAAACACTCCCAGGACAGGTACAGCACGGGGTTAGATCCAGAGTAAAGCTCCCTCTACACTGTCCCCATCAAACACTCCCAGGACAGGTACAGAACGGGTTAGATACAGAGTAAATCTCCCTCTACACTCTCCCCATCAAACACTGCCAGGACAGGTACAGCACAGAGTTAGGTACAGAGTAAAGCTCCCTACACCGTCCCCATCAAACACTCCCAGGACAGGTACAGCGCGGGGTTAGATACAGAGTATATCTCCCTCTACACTTTCCCCACCAAACACTCCCAGGACAGGTACAGCATTGTGTTAGATACAGAGTAAAGCTCCCTCTACACTGTCCCCATCAAACACTCCCAGGACAGGTACAGCACGGGGTTAGATACAGAGTAAAGCTCCCTCTACACTGTCCCCATCAAACATTCCCAGGACAGGTACAGCACGGGGTTAGATACAGAGTAAAGCTCCCTCTACACTGTCCCGATCAACACTGCTGGGACAGGTACAGCACGGGGTTAGATACAGAGTAAAGCTCCCTCTACACTGTCCCCATCAAACACTCCCAGGACAGATACAGCACAGGGTTAGATACAGAGCAAAGCTCCTTCTCCACTGTCCCCATCAAACACTCCCAGGACAGGTACAGCACTGGGTTAGATACAGAGTAAATCTTCCTCTACACTGTCCCCATCAAACACTCCCAGGACAGGTACAGCACGGGGTTAGATACAGAGTAAATCTCCCTCTACACTGTCCCCATCAAACGCTCCCAGGACAGGTACAGCACGGGGTTAGATACAGAGTAAAGCTCCCTCTTCACTGTCCCCATCAAACACTCCCAGGGCAGGTACAGAACGGGGTTAGATACAGAGTAAAGCTCCCTGTACACTGTCCCCATCAAACACTCCCAGGACAGGTACAGCATTGTGTTAGATACAGAGTAAAGCTCCCTCTACGCTGTCCCCATCAAACACTGCTGGGACATGTACAGCACGGGGTTATATACAGAGTAAAGCTCCCTCTAAACTGTTCCCGCCAAACACTCCCAGGACAGGTACAGCACGGGGTTAGATACAGAGTAAAGCTCCCTCTACACTGTCCCCATCAAACAGTGCTGGGACATGTACAGCACGGGGTTAGATACAGAGTAAATCTCCCTCTACACTGTCCCCATCAAACACTCCCGGGACAGGTACAGCACAGGGTTAGATACAGAGTAAAGCTCCCTCTACACTGTCCCCATCAAACACTCGCAGGACAGTTACAGCACGGGGTTAGATACAGTGTAATGCTCCCTCTACACTTTCCCCATCAAACACTCCCAGGACAGGTACAGCACAGGGTTAGATACAGAGTAAAGCTCCCTCTACACTGTCCCCATCAAACACTCGCAGGACAGGTACAGCACGGGGTTAGATACAGTGTAATGCTCTCTCTACACTGTCTCCATCAAACACTCCCAGGACAGGTACAGCACGGGGTCAGATACAGAGTAAAGCTTCCTCTACGCTGTCCCCGTCAAACACTCGAGGACAGGTACAGCACGGGGTTAGATACAGAGTAAAGCTTCCACTGCACTGTCCCCATCAAACACTCCCAGCACAGGTACAGCACGGTTTTAGATCCAGAGTAAAGCTCCCTCTACACTGTCCCCATCAAACACTCCCAGGACAGGTACAGAATGGTTTAGATACAGAGTAAATCTCCCTCTACACTCTCCCCATCAAACACTCCCAGGACAGTTACACCACGGGGTTAGATACAGAGTAAAGCTCCTGCTATACCGTCCCCATCAAACACTCCCAGGACAGGTACAGCACAGGGTTAGGTACAGAGTAAAGCTGCCTCTACACCGTCACCATCAAACACTCCCAGGACAGGTACAGCGCGGGGTTAGATACAGAGTAAATCTCCCTCTACACTGTCCCCACCAAACACTCCCAGGAAAGGTACAGCATTGTGTTAGATACAGAGTACAGCTCCCTCTACACTGTCCCCATCAAACACTCCAAGG
The DNA here is from genome assembly GCA_026770705.1 of Isurus oxyrinchus. Lineage (NCBI taxonomy): Eukaryota > Metazoa > Chordata > Chondrichthyes > Lamniformes > Lamnidae > Isurus > Isurus oxyrinchus. The sequence continues at coordinate 20,797 of JANJGN010002749.1, forward strand.
ACAGGTACAGCACGGGGTTAGATACAGAGTAAAGCTCCCTCTACACTGTCCCCATCAAACATTCCCAGGGCAGGTACAGCACGGGGTTAGATACAGAGTAAAGCTCCCTCTACACTGTCCCCATCAAACACTCCCAGGACAGGTACAGCACGGGGTTAGATACAAAGTAAATCTCCCTCGACACTGTCCCCATCAAACACTCGCAGGACAGGTACAGCACGGGGTTAGATACAGAGTAAATCTCCCTCTACACTGTCCCCATCAAACATTACCAGGGCAGGTACAGCACGGGGTTAGATACAGAGTAAAGCTCCCTCTACACTGTCCCCATCAAACACTCCCAGCACAGGTACAGCACGGGGTTAGATACAGAGAAAAGCTCCCTCGACACCGTCCCCATCAAACACTCCCAGGACAGGTACAGCATGGGGTTAGATACAGAGTAAAGCTCCCTCTACGTCATCCCCATCAAATACTCCCAGGACAGGTACAGCACGGGGTTAGATACAGAGTAAAGCTCCCTCTACACTGTCCCCATCAAACACTCGCAGGACAGTTACAGCACGGGGTTAGATACAGTGTAATGCTCCCTCTACACTTTCCCCATCAAACACTCCCAGGACAGGTACAGCACAGGGTTAGATACAGAGTAAAGCTCCCTCTACACTGTCCCCATCAAACACTCGCAGGACAGGTACAGCACGGGGTTAGATACAGTGTAATGCTCTCTCTACACTGTCTCCATCAAACACTCCCAGGACAGGTACAGCACGGGGTCAGATACAGAGTAAAGCTTCGTCTACGCTGTCCCCATCAAACACTCGAGGACAGGTACAGCACGGGGTTAGATACAGAGTAAAGCTTCCACTGCACTGTCCCCATCAAACACTCCCAGCACAGGTACAGCACGGTTTTAGATCCAGAGTAAAGCTCCCTCTACACTGTCCCCATCAAACACTCCCAGGACAGGTACAGAACGGGTTAGATACAGAGTAAATCTCCCTCTACACTCTCCCCATCAAACACTCCCAAGACAGGTACACCACGGGGTTAGATACAGAGTAAAGCTCCTGCTACACCGTCCCCATCAAACACTCCCAGGACAGGTACAGCACAGGGTTAGGTACAGAGTAAAGCTGCCTCTACACCGTCACCATCAAACACTCCCAGGACAGGTACAGCACGGGGTTAGATACAGAGTAAATCTCCCTCTACACTGTCCCCACCAAACATTCCCAGGAAAGGTACAGCATTGTGTTAGATACAGAGTACAGCTCCCTCTACACTGTCCCCATCAAACACTCCAAGGACAGGTACAGCATGGGGTTAGATACAGAGTAAAGCTCCCTCTACACTGTCCCCATCAAACACTCCCAGGGCAGGTACAGCACGGGGTTAGATACAGAGTAAAGCTCCCTCTACACTGTCCCCATCAAACACTCCCAGGACAGGTACAGCACGGGGTTAGATACAAAGTAAATCTCCCTCGACACAGTCCCCATCAAACACTCGCAGGACAGGTACAGCACGGGGTTAGATACAGAGTAAATCTCCCTCTACACTGTCCCCATCAAACATTACCAGGACAGGTACAGCACGGGGTTAGATACAGAGTAAAGCTCCCTCTACACTGTCCCCATCAAACACTCCCAGGACAGGCACAGCACGGGGTTAGATACAGAGTAAAGCTCCCTCTACACTGTCCACATCAAACACTCCCAGCACAGCTACAGCACGGGGTTAGATACAGAGAAAAGCTCCCTCTACACTGTCCCCATCAAACACTCCCAGGACAGGTACAGCACGGGGTTAGATACAGAGTAAAGCTCCCTCGACACCGTCCCCATCAAACACTCCCAGGACAGGTACAGCATGGGGTTAGATACAGAGTAAAGCTCCCTCTACGTCATCCCCATCAAATACTCCCAGGACAGGTACAGCACGGGGTTAGATACAGAGTAAAGCTCCTTCTACACTGTCCAATCAAACACTCCCAGGACAGGTACAGCACGGGGTTAGATACAGAGTAAATCTCCCTCTACACTGTCCCCATCAAACACTCCCAGGACAGGTACAGCACGGGGTTGGATACAGAGTAAAGCTCCCTCTACACTGTACCCATCAAACACTCCCAGGACAGGTACAGCACGGGGTTAGATACAGAGTAAAGCTCCCTCTACACTGTCCCCAACAAACACTCCCAGGACAGGTACAGCATTGTGTTAGATACAGAGTAAAGCTCCCTCTAGACCGTCCGCATCAAACACTCCCAGGACAGGTACAGCACGGGGCATTCTCCACTGGGTTACAATGACACTCGCTCTCTGTGCTGGGTTAGAATGTTTCTCTCTCTATCTCTGTGCTGGGTTACAATGTTGTTCCCTCTCTCTCTCTCTCTCTCTCTGTGCTGGGTTACAATGTTGTTCCCTCTCTCTCTCTCTCTCTCTCTGTGCTGGGTTACAATGTTGTTCCCTCTCTCTCTCTCTCTCTCTCTCTCTGTGCTGGGTTACAATGTTGTTCTCTCTCTCTCTCTCTCTCTGTGCTGGGTTACAATGTTGTTACCTCTCTCTCTCTCTGTGCTGGGTTACAATGCTGTTCCCTCTCTCTCTCTCTCTCTCTGTGCTGGGTTACAATGTTGTTCCCTCTCTCTCTCTGTGCTGGGTTACAATGTTGTTCCCTCTCTCTCTCTCTCTCTCTCTGTGCTGGGTTACAATGTTGTTCCCTCTCTCTCTCTCTCTCTCTCTGTGCTGGGTTACAATGTTGTTCCCTCTCTCTCTCTCTCTCTCTCTGTGCTGGGTTACAATGTTGTTCCCTCTCTCTCTCTCTCTCTCTGTGCTGGGTTACAATGTTGTTCCCTCTCTCTCTCTCTCTGTGCTGGGTTACAATGTTGTTCCCTCTCTCTCTCTCTCTGTGCTGGGTTACAATGTTGTTCCCTCTCTCTCTCTCTCTCTGTGCTGGGTTACAATGTTGTTCCCTCTCTCTCTCTCTCTCTCTCTCTGTGCTGGGTTACGATGTTGTTCTCTCTCTCTCTCTCTCTCTCTCTGTGCTGGGTTACAATGTTGTCCCCTCTCTCTCTCTCTCTCTGTGCTGGGTTACAATGTTGTTCCCTCTCTCTCTCTCTCTCTCTGTGCTGGGTTACAATGTTGTTCCCTCTCTCTCTCTCTCTGTGCTGGGTTACAATGTTGTTCCCTCTCTCTCTCTCTGTGCTGGGTTACAATGTTGTTCCCTCTCTCTCTCTCTCTCTCTGTGCTGGGTTACAATGTTGTTCCCTCTCTCTCTCTCTCTCTGTGCTGGGTTACAATGTTGTTCCCTCTCTCTCTCTCTCTCTCTGTGATGGGTTACAATGTTGTTCCCTCTCTCTCTCTCTCTCTGTGCTGGGTTACAATGTTGTTCCCTCTCTCTCTCCCTCTCTCTGTGCTGGGTTACAATGTTGTTCTCTCTCTCTCTCTCTGTGCTGGGTTACAATGTTGTTCCCTCTCTCTCTCTGTGCTGGGTTACAATGTTGTTCCCCCTCCCTCTCTCTCTCTGTGCTGGGTTACAATGTTGTTCCCTCTCTCTCTCTCTCTCTCTCTCTGTGCTGGGTTACAAGGTTGTTCCCCCTCTCTCTCTCTCTCTCTGTGCTGGGTTACAATGTTGTTCCCTCTCTCTCTCTCTCTCTCTCTGTGCTGGGTTACAATGTTGTTCCCCCTCTCTCTCTCTCTCTTTCTCTGTGCTGGGTTACAATGTTGTTCTCTCTCTCTCTCTCTCTCTCTGTGCTGGGTTACAATGTTGTTCCCTCTCTCTCTCTCTCTCTCTGTGCTGGGTTACAATGTTGTTCCCTCTCTCTCTCTCTCTCTCTCTGTGCTGGGTTACAATGTTGTTCTCTCTCTCTCTCTCTCTCTCTGTGCTGGGTTACAATGTTGTTCCCTCTCTCTCTCTCTCTCTCTCTCTCTGTGCTGGGTTACAATGTTGTTCCCTCTCTCTCTCTGTGCTGGGTTACAATGTTGTTCCCTCTCTCTCTCTCTCTGTGCTGGGTTACAATGTTGTTCTCTCTCTCTCTCTCTCTGTGCTGGGTTACAATGTTGTTCCCTCTCTCTCTCTGTGCTGGGTTACAATGTTGTTCCCTCTCTCTCTCTCTCTGTGCTGGGTTACAATGTTGTTCTCTCTCTCTCTCTCTCTGTGCTGGGTTACAATGTTGTTCCCTCTCTCTCTCTCTCTGTGCTGGGTTACAATGTTGTTCCCTCTCTCTCTCCCTCTCTCTCTTCTGTGCTGCGTTACAATGTTGTTCCCTCTCTCTCTCTCTCTCTGTGCTGGGTTGCAATGTTGTTCCCTCTCTCTCTCTCTCTCTCTGTTGGGTTACAATGTTGTTCCCTCTCTCTCTCTCTCTCTCTGTGCTGAGTTACAATGTTGTTCCCTCTCTCTCTCTCTATGCTGGGTTACAATGTTGTTCCCTCTCTCTCTCTCTCTCTGTGCTGGGTTACAATGTTGTTCCCTCTCTCTCTCTCTCTCTCTCTGTGCTGGGTTACAATGTTGTTCCCTCTCTCTCTCTCTCTCTCTCTGTGCTGGGTTACAATGTTGTTCCCTCTCTCTCTCTCTCTCTCTGTGCTGAGTTACAATGTTGTTCCCTCTCTCTCTCTCTATGCTGGGTTACAATGTTGTTCCTTCTCTCTCTCTCTCTCTGTGCTGGGTTACAATGTTGTTCCCTCTCTCTCTCTCTCTCTCTCTGTGCTGGGTTACAATGTTGTTCCCTCTCTCTCTCTCTCTCTCTCTCTGTTTTGGGTTGCAATGTTGTTCCCTCTCTCTCTCTCTCTCTCTCTCTCTCTCTACTGGGTTACAATGTTGTTCCCTCTCACTCTCTCTCTCTCTGTGCTGGGTTACAATGTTGTTCCCTCTCTCTCTCTCTCTCTCTCTGTGCTGGGTTACAATGTTGTTCCCTCTCTCTCTCTGTGCTGGGTTACAATGTTGTTCTCTATCTCTCTCTCTCTCTGTGCTGGGTTACAATGTTGTTCCCTCTCTCTCTCTCTGTGCTGGGTTACAATGTTGTTCCCTCTCTCTCTCTGTGCTGGGTTTACAATGTTGTTCCCTCTCTCTCTCTCTCTCTCTGTGCTGGGTTACAATGTTGTTCCCTCTCTCTCTCTCTCTCTCTGTGCTGGCTTACAATGTTGTTCCCTCTCTCTCTCTCTCTCTCTCTGTGCTGGGTTACAATGTTGTTCCCTCTCTCTCTCTCTCTCTGTGCTTGGTTACAATGTTGTTCCCTCTCTCTCTCTCTCTCTGTGCTGGGTTACAATGTTGTTCCCTCTCTCTCTCTCTCTGTGCTGGGTTACAATGTTGTTCTCTCTCTCTCTCTCTCTGTGCTGGGTTACAATGTTGTTCCCTCTCTCTCTCTCTCTCTGTGCTGAGTTACAATGTTGTTCCCTCTCCCTCTCTCTCTCTCTGCTGGGTTACAATGTTGTTCCCTCTCTCTCTCTCTCTGTGCTGGGTTACAGTGTTGTTCCCTCCCTCTCTCTCTCTCTGTGCTGGGTTGCAATGTTGTTCCCTCTCTCTCTCTCTCTCTCTGCTGGGTTGCAATGTTGTTCCCTCTCTCTCTCTCTCTCTGTGCTGGGTTACAATGTTGTTCCCTCTGTCTCTCTGTGCTGGGTTACAATGTTGTTCTCTCTCTCTCTCTCTCTGTGCTGGGTTACAATGTTGTTCCCTCTCTCTCTCTGTGCTGGGTTACAATGTTGTTCCCTCTCTCTCTCTCTCTCTCTCTCTGTGCTGGGTCACAATGTTGTTCCCTCTCTCTCTCTCTCTCTCTGTGCTGGGTTACAATGTTGTTCCCTCTCTCTCTCTGTGCTGGGTTACAATGTTGTTCCCTCTCCCTCTCTCTCTCTGTGCTGGGTTACAATGTTGTTCCCTCTCTCTCTCTCTCTCTCTCTGTGCTGGGTTACAATGTTGTTCCCTCTCTCACTCTGTGCTGGGTTACAATGTTGTTCCCTCTCTCTCTCTGTGCTGTGCTACAATGTTGTTCCCTCTCCCTCTCTCTCTTTGTGCTGGGTTACAATGTTGTTCCCTCTCTCTCTCTCTCTCTCTGTGCTGGGTTACAATGTTGTTCCCTCTCTCTCTCTGTGCTGGGTTACAATGTTGTTCCCTCTCTCTCTCTGTGCTGGGTTACAATGTTGTTCCCTCTCTCTCTCTCTGTGCTGGGTTACAATGTTGTTCCCTCTCTCTCTCTCTCTCTCTCTCTCTGTGCTGGGGTACAATGTTGTTCCCTCTCCATCTCTCTGTGCTGGGTTACAATGTTGTTCCCTCTCTCTCTCTCTCTGTGCTGGGTTACAATGTTGTTCCCTCTCTCTCTCTCTCTCTGTGCTGGGTTACAATGTTGTTCCCTCTCTCTCTCTCTCTGTGCCTGGTTACAATGTTGTTCCCTCTCTCTCTCTCTCTCTGCTGGGTTACAATGTTGTTCTCTCTCTCTCTCTCTCTCTGTGCTGGGTTACAATGTTGTTCCCTCTCTCTCTCTCTCTCTCTCTGTGCTGGGTTACAATGTTGTTCCCTCTCTCTCTCTCTCTCTGTGCTGGGTTACAATGTTGTTCCCTCTCTCTCTCTCTGTGCTGGGTTACAATGTTGTTCCCTCTCTCTCTCTCTCTCTGTGCTGGGTTACAATGTTGTTCCCTCTCCCTCTCTCTCTGTGCTGGGTTACAATGTTGTTCCCTCTCTCTCTCTCTCTCTCTGTGCTGGGTTACAATGTTGTTCCCTCTCTGCTCTCTCTCTGTGCTGGGTTACAATGTTGTTCCCTCTCTCTCTGTGTGCTGGCTTACAATGTTGTTCCCTCTCTCTCTCTCTCTCTGTGCTGGGTTACAATGTTGTTCCCCTCTCTCTCTCTCTCTCTCTCTCTCTCTCTCTCTGTGCTGGGTTACAATGTTGTTCCCTCTCTCTCTCTCTCTCTCTCTGTGCTGGGTTACAATATTGTTCCCTCTCTCTCTCTCTCTCTGTGCTGGGTTACAATGTTGTTCCCTCTCTCTCTCTCTCTCTGTGTGCTGGGTTACAATGTTGTTCCCTCTCTCTCTCTCTCTCTCTCTGTGTGCTGGGTTACAATGTTGTTCCCTCTCTCTCTCTCTCTCTCTCTCTGTGCTGGGTTACAATGTTGTTCTCTCTCTCTCTCTCTCTGTGCTGGGTTACAATGTTGTTCCCTCTCTCTCTCTCTCTGTGCTGGGTTACAATGTTGTTCTCTCTCTCTCTCTCTCTCTGTGCTGGGTTACAATGTTGTTCCCGCTCTCTCTCTCTCTCTCTGTGCTGGGTTACAGTGTTGTTCCCTCTCTCTCTCTGTGCTGGGTTACAATGTTGTTCCCTATCTCTCTCACTCTCTCTGTGCTGGGTTACAATGTTGTTCCCTCTCTTTCTCTCTCTCTCTCTCTCTGTGCTGGGTTACAATGTTGTTCCCTCTCTCTCTCTCTGTGCTGGGTTACAATGTTGTTCCCTCTCTCTCTCTCTCTCTCTCTCTGTGCTGGGTTACAATGCTGTTCCCTCTCTCTCTCTCTCTCTCTCTGTGCTGGGTTACAATGTTGTTCTCTTCCTCTCTCTCTCTGTGCTGGGTTACAATGTTGTTCCCTCTCTCTCTCTCTCTCTCTCTCTCTCTCTGTGCTGGGTTACAATGTTGTTCCCTCTCTCTCTCTCTGTGCTGGGTTACAATGTTGTTCCCTCTCTCTCTCTCTCTCTCTGTGCTGGGTTACAATGTTGTTCCCTCTCTCTCTCTCTGTGCTGGGTTACAATGTTGTTCCCTCTCTCTCTCTCTCTCTGTGCTGGGTTACAATGTTGTTCTCTCTCTCTCTCTCTCTCTCTGTGCTGGGTTCCAATGTTGTTCCCTCTCTCTCTCTCTGTGCTGGGTTCCAATGTTGATCCCTCTCTCTCTCTGTGCTGGGTTACAATGTTGTTCCCTCTCTCTCTCTGTGCTGGGTTACAATGTTGTTCCCTCTCTCTCTCTGTGCTGGGTTACAATGTTGTTCTCTCTCTCTCTCTATCTGTGCTGGGTTACAATGTTGTTCCCTCTCTCTCTCTCTCTCTCTGCTGGGTTACAATGTTGTTCCCTCCCTCTCTCGGTGCTGGGTTACGATGTTGTTCTCTCTCTCTCTCTCTCTCTCTGTGCTGGGTTACAATGTTGTTACCTCTCTCTCTCTCTCTGCTGGGTTACAATGTTGTTCCCTCTCTCTCTCTCTCTCTCTGTGCTGGGTTACAATGTTGTTCCCTCTCTCTCTCTCTCTCTCTGTGCTGGGTTACAATGTTGTTCCCTCTCTCTCTCTCTGTGCTGGGTTACAATGTTGTTCCCTCTCTCTCTCTCTCTGTGCTGGGTTACAATGTTGTTCCCTCTCTCTCTCTCTCTCTGTGCTGGGTTACAATGTTGTTCTCTCTCTCTCTCTCTCTGTGCTGGGTTACAATGTTGTTCCCTCTCTCTCTCTCTGTGCTGGGTTACAATGTTGTTCCCTCTCTCTCTGTCTCTCTCTGTGCTGGGTTACAATGTTGTTCCCTCTCACTCTCTCTGTGCTGTGTTACAATGTTGTTACCTCTCTCTCTCTCTCTCTCTCTGTGCTGGGTTACAATGTTGTTCCCTCTCTCTCTCTCTGTGCTGGGTTACAATTTTGTTCCCTCTCTCTCTCTCTGTGCTGGGTTACAATGTTGTTCCCTCTCTCTCTCTCTGTGCTGGGTTACAATGTTGTTCTCTCTCTCTCTCTGTGCTGGGTTACAATGTTGTTCCCTCTCTCTCTCTCTGTGCTGGGTTACAATTTTGTTCCCTCTCTCTCTCTCTGTGCTGGGTTACAATGTTGTTCCCTCTCTCTCTCTGTGCTGGGTTACAATGTTGTTCCCTCTCTCTCTCTGTGCTGGGTTACAATGTTGTTCTCTCTCTCTCTCGCTGTGCTGGGTTACAATTTTGTTCCCTCTCCCTCTCGCTGTGCTGGGTTACAATGTTGTTCCCTCTCTCTCTCTCTGTGCTGGGTTACAATGTTGTTCCCTCTGTCTCTCTGTGCTGGGTTAGAATGTTGTTCCCTCTCTCTCTCTCTCTCTCTCTCTCTCTGTGCTGGGTTACAATGTTGTTCTCTCTCTCTCTCTCTGTGCTGGGTTACAATGTTGTTCCCTCTCTCTCTCTCTCTCTGTGCTGGGTTACAATGTTGTTCCCTCTCTCTCTCTCTCTCTGTGCTGGGTTACAATGTTGTTCCCTCTCTCTCTCTCTCTCTGTGCTGGTTTACAATGTTGTTCCCTCTCTCTCTCTCTCTCTCTGTGCTGGGTTACAATGTTGTTCCCTCTCTCTCTCTCTCTCTCTCTGTGCTGGGTTACAATGTTGTTCCCTCTCTCTCTCTCTGTGCTGGGTTACAATGTTGTTCCCTCTCTCTCTCTCTCTCTCTCTGTGCTGGGTTACAATGTTGTTCTCTCTCTCTCTCTCTCTCTGTGCTGGGTTACAATGTTGTTCCCTCTCTCTCTCTCTCTCTGTGCTGGGTTACAATGTTGTTCCCTCTCTCTCTCTCTGTGCTGGGTTACAATGTTGTTCCCTCTCTGTCTCTCTCTCTCTGTGCTGGGTTACAATGTTGTTCCCTCTCTCTCTCTCTCTGTGCTGGGTTACAATGTTGTTCCCTCTCTCTCTCTCTCTGTGCTGGGTTACAATGTTGTTCCCTCTCTCTCTCTCTGTGCTGGGTTACAATGTTGTTCCCTCCCTCTCTCTCTCTCTCTGTGCTGGGTTACAATGTTGTTCCCTCTCTCTCTCTCTCTGTGCTGGGTTACAATGTTGTTACCTCTCTCTCTCTCTGTGCTGGGTTACAATGTTGTTCCCTCTCTCTCTCTCTCTGTGCTGGGTTACAATGTTGTTTCCTCTCCCTCTCTCTGTGCTGGGTTACAATGTTGTTCCCTCTCTCTCTCTCTGTGCTGGGTTACAATGTTGTTCTCTCTCTCTCTCTGTGCTGGGTTACAATGTTGTTCCCTCTCTCTCTCTCTCTCTCTCTGTGCTGGGTTAGAATGTTGTTCCCTCTCTCTCTCTCTCTCTCTCTGTGCTGGGTTACAATGTTGTTCTCTCTCTCTCTCTCTGTGCTGGGTTACAATGTTGTTCCCTCTATCTCTCTCTGTGCTGGGTTACAATGTTGTTCCCTCTCTCTCTCTCTCTCTGTGCTGGGTTACAATGTTGTTCCCTCTCTCTCTCTCTCTCTCTCTGTGCTGGGTTACAATGTTGTTCCCTCTCTCTCTCTCTTTCTGTCCTGGGTTACAATGTTGTTCCCTCTCTCTCTCTCTCTCTCTCTCTCTCTGTGCTGGGTTACAATGCTGTTCCCTCTCTCTCTCTCTCTCTCTCTCTCTCTGTGCTGGGTTACAATGTTGTTCTCTTCCTCTCTCTCTCTGTGCTGGGTTACAATGTTGTTCCCTCTCTCTCTCTCTCTCTCTCTCTCTCTCTCTCTCTGTGCTGGGTTACAATGTTGTTCCCTCTCTCTCTCTCTCTCTCTGTGTTGGGTTACAATGTTGTTCCCTCTCTCTCTCTCTCTCTCTGTGCTGGGTTACAATGTTGTTCCCTCTCTCTCTCTCTGTGCTGGGTTACAATGTTGTTCCCTCTCTCTGTCTCTCTCTGTGCTGGGTTACAATGTTGTTCTCTCTCTCTCTGTCTCTCTCTGTGCTGGGTTACAATGTTGTTCCCTCTCTCTCTCTCTCTGCGCTGGGTTCCAATGTTGTTCCATCTCTCTCTCTCTCTCTCTCTCTGTGCTGGGTTCCAATGTTGTTCCCTCTCTCTCTCTGTGCTGGGTTACAATGTTGTTCCCTCTCTCTCTCTGTGCTGGGTTACAATGTTGTTCCCTCTCTCCCTCTGTGCTGGGTTACAATGTTGTTCTCTCTCTCTCTCTCTATCTGTGCTGGGTTACAATGTTGTTCCCTCTCTCTCTCTCTCTCTCTGTGCTGGGTTACAATGTTGTTCCCTCCCTCTCTCTGTGCTGGGTTACAATGTTGTTCTCTCTCTCTCTCTCTCTCTCTGTGCTGGGTTACAATGTTGTTCCCTCTCTCTCTCTCTGTGCTGGGTTACAATGTTGTTCCCCCTCTCTCTCTCTCTCTCTGTGCTGGGTTACAATGTTGTTCCCTCTCTCTCTCTCTCTCTCTGTGCTGGGTTACAATGTTGTTCCCTCTCTCTCTCTCTGTGCTGGGTTACAATGTTGTTCCCTCTCTCTCTCTCTCTGTGCTGGGTTACAATGTTGTTCCCTCTCTCTCTCTCTCTCTGTGCTGGGTTACAATGTTGTTCCCTCTCTCTCTCTCTCTCTCTGTGCTGGGTTACAATGTTGTTCTCTCTCTCTCTCTGTGCTGGGTTACAATGTTGTTCCCTCTCTCTCTCTCTGTGCTGGGTTACAATGTTGTTCCCTCTCTCTCTCTCTCTCTCTCTGTGCTGGGTTACAATGTTGTTCCCTCTCTTTCTCTCTGTGCTGGGTTACAATGTTGTTCCCTCTCTCTCTCTCTCTCTCTCTCTGTGCTGGGTTACAATGTTGTTCCCTCTCTCTCTCTGTGCTGGGTTACAATGTTGTTCCCTCTCTTTCTCTCTGTGCTGGGTTACAATGTTGTTCCCTCTCTCTCTCTCTCTCTCTCTCTGTGCTGGGTTACAATGTTGTTCTCTCTCTCTCTCTCTGTGCTGGGTTACAATGTTGTTCCCTCTCTCTCTCTGTGCTGGGTTACAATGTTGTTCCCTCTCTCTCTCTCGCTGTGCTGGGTTACAATTTTGTTCCCTCTCTCTCTCTCTGTGCTGGGTTACAATGTTGTTCCCTCTCTCTCTCTCTCTCTCTGTGCTGGGTTACAATGTTGTTCCCTCTCTCTCTCCCTCTCTCTGTGCTGGGTTACAATGTTGTTCCCTCTCTCTCTCTCTGTGCTGCGTTACAATGTTGTTCCCTCTGTCTCTCTGTGCTGGGTTAGAATGTTGTTCCCTCTCTCTCTCTCTCTCTCTCTCTCTGTGCTGGGTTACAATGTTGTTCTCTCTCTCTCTCTCTGTGCTGGGTTACAATGCTGTTCCCTCTCTCTCTCTTTCTCTGTGCTGGGTTACAATGTTGTTCCCTCTCTCTCTCTCTCTCTCTGTGCTGGGTTACAATGTTGTTCCCTCTCTCTCTCTCTCCCTCTGTGCTTGTTTACAATGTTGTTCCCTCTCTCTCTCTCTCTGTGCTGGGTTACAATGTTGTTCCCTCTCTCTCTCTCTGTGCTGGGTTACAATGTTGTTCCCTCTCTCTCTCTATCTCTCTGTGCTGGGTTACAATGTTGTTCTCTCTCTCTCTCTCTCTCTCTCTCTGTGCTGGGTTACAATGTTGTTCCCTCTCTCTTTCTCTCTCTCTGTGCTGGGTTACAATGTTGTTCCCTCTCTCTCTCTGTGTGCTGGGTTACAATGTTGTTCCCTCTCTCTCTCTCTCTCTCTGTGCTGGGTTACAATGTTGTTCCCTCTCTCTCTCTCTCTCTCTCTCTGTGCTGGGTTACAATGTTGTTCCCTCTCTCTCTCTCTCTGTGCTGGGTTACAATGTTGTTCCCTCTCTCTCTCTCTGTGCTGGGTTACAATGTTGTTCCCTCCCTCTCTCTCTCTCTGTGCTGGGTTACAATGTTGTTCCCTCTCTCTCTCTCTCTGTGCTGGGTTACAATGTTGTTCCCTCTCACTCTCTCTCTCTGTGCTGGGTTACAATGTTGTTACCTCTCTCTCTCTCTCTCTCTCTCTCTCTCTCTGTGCTGGGTTACAATGTTGTTCCCTCTCTCTCTCTGTGCTGGGTTACAATTTTGTTCCCTCTCTCTCTCTCTGTGCTGGGTTACAATTTTGTTCCCTCTCTCTCTCTCTGTGCTGGGTTACAATGTTGTTCCCTCTCTCTCTCTCTCTGTGCTGGGTTACAATTTTGTTCCCTCTCTCTCTCTCTCTCTCTGTGCTGGGTTACAATGTTGTTCCCTCTCTCTCTCTCTCTCTGTGCTGGGTTACAATGTTGTTCCCTCTCTCTCTCTGTCTGTGCTGGGTTACAGTGTTGTTCCCTCCCTCTCTCTCTCTCTGTGCTGGGTTGCAATATTGTTCCCTCTCTCTCTCTCTCTGTGCTGGGTTGCAATGTTGTTCCCTCTCTCTCTCTCTCTGTGCTGGGTTACAATGTTGTTCCCTCTCTCTCTCTCTCTCTGTGCTGGGTTACAATGTTGTTCCCTCTCCTTCTCTGTGCTGGGTTACAATGTTGTTCCCTCTCTCTCTCTCTCTCTCTCTGTGCTGGGTCACAATGTTGTTCCTTCTCACTCTCTCTCTCTCTCTGTGCTGGGTTACAATGTTGTTCCCTCTCTCTCTCTCTCTCTGTGCTGGGTTACAATGTTGTTCCCTCTCTCTCTCTGTCTGTGCTGGGTTACAGTGTTGTTCCCTCCCTCTCTCTCTCTCTGTGCTGGGTTGCAATATTGTTCCCTCTCTCTCTCTCTCTGTGCTGGGTTGCAATGTTGTTCCCTCTCTCTCTCTCTCTGTGCTGGGTTACAATGTTGTTCCCTCTCTCTCTCTCTCTCTGTGCTGGGTTACAATGTTGTTCCCTCTCCTTCTCTGTGCTGGGTTACAATGTTGTTCCCTCTCTCTCTCTCTCTCTCTCTGTGCTGGGTCACAATGTTGTTCCCTCTCACTCTCTCTCTCTCTCTGTGCTGGGTTACAATGTTGTTCTCTCTCTCTCTCTCTGTGCTGGGTTACAATGTTGTTCCCTCTCTCTCTCTCTCTCTCTCTCTCTCTGTGCTGGGTTACAATGTTGTTCCCTCTCTCTCTCTCTCTCTGTGCTGGGTTACACTGTTGTTCTCTCTCTCTCTGTGCTGGGTTACAATGTTGTTCCCTCTCTCTCTCTGTGCTGGGTTACAATGTTGTTCCCGCTCTCTCTCTCTCTCTCTCTCTGTGCTGGGTTACAATGTTGTTCCCTCTCTCTCTCTCTCTCTGTGCTGGGTTACAATGTTGTTCCCTCTCTCTCTCTCTCTCTGTGCTGGGTTACAATGTTGTTCCCTCTCTCTCTCTCACTCTCTGTGCTGGGTTACAATGTTGTTCCCTCTCTCTCTCTCTCTCTGTGCTGGGTTACAATGTTGTTCCCTCTCTCTCTCTCTCTCTCTGTGCTGGGTTACAATGTTGTTCCCTCTCTCTCTCTCTCTCTGTGCTGGGTTACAATGTTGTTCCCTCTCTCTCTCTCTCTCTCTCTGTGCTGGGTTGCAATGTTGTTCCCTCTCTCTCTCTCTGTGCTGGGTTACAATGTTGATCCCTCTCTCTCTCTCTCTCTGTGCTGGGTTACAGTGTTTTTCCCTCTCTCTCTCTCTCTCTGTGCTGGGTTACAATGTTGTTCCCTCTCTCTCTCTCTCTCTCTCTCTCTGTCCTGGGTTACAATGTTGTTCCCTCTCTCTCTCTCTCTCTCTGTGCTGGGTTACAATGTTGTTCCCTCTCTCTCTCTCTCTCTGTGCTGGGTTACAATGTTGTTCCCTCTCTCTCTCTCTCTCTCTGTGCTGGGTTACAATGTTGATCCCTCTCTCTCTCTCTGTGCTGGGTTACAATGTTGTTCCCTCTCTCTCTCTCTCTCTCTGTGCTGGGTTACAATGTTGTTCCCTCTCTCTCTCTGTGCTGGGTTACAATGTTGTTCTCTCTCTCTCTCTCTCTCTGTGCTGGGTTACAATGTTGTTCCCTCTCTCTCTCGCTCTGTGCTGGGTTACAATGTTGTTCCCTCTCTCTCTCTGTGCTGGGTTTACAATGTTGTTCCCTCTCTCTCTCTCTCTCTCTCTGTGCTGGGTTACAATGTTGTTCCCTCTCTCTCTCTCTGTCTGTGCTGGGTTACAATGTTGTTCTCTCTCTCTCTCTCTCTCTCTCTCTCTCTCTGTGCTGGGTTACAATGTTGTTCCCTCTCTCTCTCTCTCTCTGTGCTGGGTTACAATGTTGTTCCCTCTCTCTCTCTCTCTCTCTGTGCTGGGTTACAATGTTGTTCCCTCTCTCTCTCTCTCTCTGTGCTGGGTTACAATGTTGTTCTCTCTCTCTCTCTCTGTGCTGGGTTACAATGTTGTTCCCTCTCTCTCTCTCTCTCTCTGTGCTGAGTTACAATGTTGTTCCCTCTCCCTCTCTCTCTCTGTGCTGGGTTACAATGTTGTTCCCTCTCTCTCTCTCTCTGTGCTGGGTTACAGTGTTGTTCCCTCCCTCTCTCTCTCTCTGTGCTGGGTTGCAATGTTGTTCCCTCTCTCTCTCTCTCTGTGCTGGGTTACAATGTTGTTCCCTCTCTCTCTCTGTGCTGGGTTACAATGTTGTTCTCTCTCTCTCTGTCTCTGTGCTGGGTTACAATGTTGTTCCCTCTCTCTCTCTGTGCTGGGTTACAATGTTGTTCCCTCTCTCTCTCTCTCTCTCTCTCTGTGCTGGGTCACAATGTTGTTCCCTCTCCCTCATTCTCTCTCTCTGTGCTGGGTTACAATGTTGTTCCCTCTCCCTCTCTCTCTTTGTGCTGGGTTACAATGTTGTTCCCTCTCTCTCTCTCTCTCTCTGTGCTGGGTTACAATGTTGTTCCGTCTCTCTCTCTGTGCTGGGTTACAATGTTGTTCCCTCTCTCTCTCTGTGCTGGGTTACAATGTTGTTCCCTCTCTCTCTCTCTGTGCTGGGTTACAATGTTGTTCCCACTCTCTCTCTCTCTCTCTCTCTGTGCTGGGGTACAATGTTGTTCCCTCTCCATCTCTCTGTGCTGGGTTACAATGTTGTTCCCTCTCTCTCTCTCTCTGTGCTGGGTTACAATGTTGTTCCCTCTCTCTCTCTCTCTCTCTGTGCTGGGTTACAATGTTGTTCCCTCTCTCTCTCTCTCTCTCTCTGTGCTGGGTTACAATGTTGTTCCCTCTCTCTCGCTCTCTCTCTGTGGTGGGTTACAATGTTGTTCCCTCTCTCTCTCTCACTCTCTGTGCTGGGTTACAATGTTGTTCCCTCTCTCTCTCTCTCTCTGTGCTGGGTTACAATGTTGTTCCCTCTCTCTCTCTCTCTCTCTGTGCTGGGTTACAATGTTGTTCCCTCTCTCTCTCTCTCTCTGTGCTGGGTTACAATGTTGTTCCCTCTCTCACTCTCTCTCTGTCCTGGGTTACAATGTTGTTCTCTCTCTCTCTCTCTCTCTGTGCTGGGTTACAATGTTGTTCCCTCTCTCTCTCTCTCTCTGTGCTGGGTTACAGTGTTGTTCCCTCTCTCTCTCTCTCTCTGTGCTGGGTTACAGTGTTGTTCCCTCTCTCTCTCTCTCTCTGTGCTGGGTTACAATGTTGTTCCCTCTCTCTCTCTCTCTGTGCTGGGTTACAATGTTGTTCCCTCTCTCTCTCTATCTCTGTGCTGGGTTACAATGTTGTTCCCTCTCTCTCTCTCTCTCTGTGCTGGGTTACAATGTTGTTCCCTCTCTCTCTCTCTCTCTCTGTGCTGGGTTACAATGTTGATCCCTCTCTCTCTCTGTGCTGGGTTACAATGTTGTTCCCTCTCTCTCTCTGTGCTGGGTTACAATGTTGTTCTCTCTCTCTCTCTCTCTGTGCTGGGTTACAATGTTGTTCCCTCTCTCTCTCTCTCTGTGCTGGGTTACAATGTTGCTCCCTCTCTCTCTCTGTGCTGGGTTTACAATGTTGTTCCCTCTCTCTCTCTCTCTCTCTCTCTGTGCTGGGTTACAATGTTGTTCCCTCTCTCTCTCTCTCTCTCTGTGCTGAGTTACAATGTTGTTCCCTCACCCTCTCTCTCTCTGTGCTGGGTTACAATGTTGTTCCCTCTCTCTCTCTCTCTGTGCTGGGTTACAGTGTTGTTCCCTCCCTCTCTCTCTCTCTGTGCTGGGTTGCAATGTTGTTCCCTCTCTCTCTCTCTCTCTCTCTGTGCTGGGTTGCAATGTTGTTCCCTCTCTCTCTCTCTCTCTCTGTGCTGGGTTACAATGTTGTTCCCTCTGTCTCTCTGTGCTGGGTTACAATGTTGTTCTCTCTCTCTCTCTCTCTCTGTGCTGGGTTACAATGTTGTTCCCTCTCTCTCTCTGTGCTGGGTTACAATGTTGTTCCCTCTCTCTCTCTCTCTCTCTCTGTGCTGGGTCACAATGTTGTTCCCTCTCCCTCATTCTCTCTCTCTGTGCTGGGTTACAATGTTGTTCCCTCTCTCTCTCTCTCTGTGTGTGCTGGTTTACAATGTTGTTCCCTCTCTCTCTCTGTGCTGGGTTACAATGTTGTTCCCTCTCCCTCTCTCTCTCTGTGCTGGGTTACAATGTTGTTCCCTCTCTCTCTCTCTCTCTCTCTGTGCTGGGTTACAATGTTGTTCCCTCTCTCTCTCTCTCTCTCTCTCTCTCTGTGCTGGGTTACAATGTTGTTCCCTCTCTCTCTCTGTGCTCTGTTACAATGTTGTTCCCTCTCCCTCTCTCTCTTTGTGCTGGGTTACAATGTTGTTCCCTCTCTCTCTCTCTCTCTCTGTGCTGGGTTACAATGTTGTTCCCTCTCTCTCTCTGTGCTGGGTTACAATGTTGTTCCCTCTCTCTCTCTGTGCTGGGTTACAATGTTGTTCCCTCTCTCTCTCTCTGTGCTGGGTTACAATGTTGTTCCCACTCTCTCTCTCTCTCTCTCTCTCTCTCTTTGTGCTGGGGTACAATGTTGTTCCCTCTCCATCTCTCTGTGCTGGGTTACAATGTTGTTCCCTCTCTCTCTCTCTCTGTGCTGGGTTACAATGTTGTTCCCTCTCTCTCTCTCTCTCTGTGCTGGGTTACAATGTTGTTCCCTCTCTCTCTCTCTCTGTGCTGGGTTACAATGTTGTTCCCTCTCTCTCTCTCTCTCTCTCTCTCTGCTGGGTTACAATGTTGTTCCCTCTCTCTCTCTGTGCTGGGTTACAATGTTGTTCCCTCTCTCTCTCTCTCTGTGCTGGGTTACAATGTTGTTCCCTCTCTCTCTCTCTCTCTGTGCTGGGTTACAATGTTGTTCCCTCTCTCTCTCTCTCTCTCTCTCTGTGCTGGGTTACAATGTTGTTCCCTCTCACTCTCTCTCTCTCTCTCTCTCTCTCTCTCTCTCTGTGCTGGGTTACAATGTTGTTCCCTCTCTCTCTGTGTGCTGGCTTACAATGTTGTTCCCTCTCTCTCTCTCTCTCTCTGTGCTGGGTTACAATGTTGTTCCCTCTCTCTCTCTCTCTCTCTCTCTGTGCTGGGTTACAATGTTGTTCCCTCTCTCTCTCTCTCTCTCTGTGCTGGGTTACAATGTTGTTCCCTCTCTCTCTCTCTCTCTGTGCTGGGTTACAATGTTGTTCCCTCTCTCTCTCTCTCTCTCTGTGCTGGGTTACAATGTTGTTCCCTCTCTCTCTCTCTCTGTGCTGGGTTACAATGTTGTTCCCTCTCTCTCTCTGTGCTGGGTTTACAATGTTGTTCCCTCTCTCTCTCTCTCTCTCTCTGTGCTGGGTTACAATGTTGTTCCCTCTCTCTCTCTCTCTCTCTGTGCTGAGTTACAATGTTGTTCCCTCACCCTCTCTCTCTCTGTGCTGGGTTACAATGTTGTTCCCTCTCTCTCTCTCTCTGTGCTGGGTTACAGTGTTGTTCCCTCCCTCTCTCTCTCTCTGTGCTGTGTTGCAATGTTGTTCCCTCTCTCTCTCTCTCTCTCTGTGCTGGGTTGCAATGTTGTTCCCTCTCTCTCTCTCTCTCTCTGTGCTGGGTTACAATGTTGTTCCCTCTGTCTCTCTGTGCTGGGTTACAATGTTGTGCTCTCTCTCTCTCTCTCTCTGTGCTGGGTTACAATGTTGTTCCCTCTCTCTCTCTGTGCTGGTTTACAATGTTGTTCCCTCTCTCTCTCTCTCTCTCTCTGTGCTGGGTCACAATGTTGTTCCCTCTCACTCTCTCTCTCTCTCTGTGCTGGGTTACAATGTTGTTCTCTCTCTCTCTCTCTGTGCTGGGTTACAATGTTGTTCCCTCTCTCTCTCTCTCTCTCTCTCTCTCTCTGTGCTGGGTTACAATGTTGTTCCCTCTCTCTCTCTCTCTCTGTGCTGGGTTACACTGTTGTTCTCTCTCTCTCTGTGCTGGGTTACAATGTTGTTCCCTCTCTCTCTCTGTGCTGGGTTACAATGTTGTTCCCGCTCTCTCTCTCTCTCTCTCTCTGTGCTGGGTTACAATGTTGTTCCCTCTCTCTCTCTCTCTCTGTGCTGGGTTACAATGTTGTTCCCTCTCTCTCTCTCTCTCTGTGCTGGGTTACAATGTTGTTCCCTCTCTCTCTCTCACTCTCTGTGCTGGGTTACAATGTTGTTCCCTCTCTCTCTCTCTCTCTGTGCTGGGTTACAATGTTGTTCCCTCTCTCTCTCTCTCTCTCTGTGCTGGGTTACAATGTTGTTCCCTCTCTCTCTCTCTCTCTGTGCTGGGTTACAATGTTGTTCCCTCTCTCTCTCTCTCTCTCTCTGTGCTGGGTTGCAATGTTGTTCCCTCTCTCTCTCTCTGTGCTGGGTTACAATGTTGATCCCTCTCTCTCTCTCTCTCTGTGCTGGGTTACAGTGTTTTTCCCTCTCTCTCTCTCTCTCTGTGCTGGGTTACAATGTTGTTCCCTCTCTCTCTCTCTCTCTCTCTCTCTGTGCTGGGTTACAATGTTGTTCCCTCTCTCTCTCTCTCTCTCTGTGCTGGGTTACAATGTTGTTCCCTCTCTCTCTCTCTCTCTGTGCTGGGTTACAATGTTGTTCCCTCTCTCTCTCTCTCTCTCTGTGCTGGGTTACAATGTTGATCCCTCTCTCTCTCTCTGTGCTGGGTTACAATGTTGTTCCCTCTCTCTCTCTCTCTCTCTCTGTGCTGGGTTACAATGTTGTTCCCTCTCTCTCTCTGTGCTGGGTTACAATGTTGTTCTCTCTCTCTCTCTCTGTGCTGGGTTACAATGTTGTTCCCTCTCTCTCTCTCTCTGTGCTGGGTTACAATGTTGTTCCCTCTCTCTCTCTGTGCTGGGTTTACAATGTTGTTCCCTCTCTCTCTCTCTCTCTCTCTGTGCTGGGTTACAATGTTGTTCCCTCTCTCTCTCTCTCTCTGTGCTGGGTTACAATGTTGTTCTCTCTCTCTCTCTCTCTCTCTCTCTCTCTCTCTCTCTGTGCTGGGTTACAATGTTGTTCCCTCTCTCTCTCTCTCTCTGTGCTGGGTTACAATGTTGTTCCCTCTCTCTCTCTCTCTCTGTGCTGGGTTACAATGTTGTTCCCTCTCTCTCTCTCTCTCTGTGCTGGGTTACAATGTTGTTCTCTCTCTCTCTCTCTGTGCTGGGTTACAATGTTGTTCCCTCTCTCTCTCTCTCTCTCTGTGCTGAGTTACAATGTTGTTCCCTCTCCCTCTCTCTCTCTGTGCTGGGTTACAATGTTGTTCCCTCTCTCTCTCTCTCTGTGCTGGGTTACAGTGTTGTTCCCTCCCTCTCTCTCTCTCTGTGCTGGGTTGCAATGTTGTTCCCTCTCTCTCTCTCTCTCTCTGTGCTGGGTTGCAATGTTGTTCCCTCTCTCTCTCTCTCTGTGCTGGGTTACAATGTTGTTCCCTCTGTCTCTCTGTGCTGGGTTACAATGTTGTTCTCTCTCTCTCTGTCTCTGTGCTGGGTTACAATGTTGTTCCCTCTCTCTCTCTGTGCTGGGTTACAATGTTGTTCCCTCTCTCTCTCTCTCTCTCTCTCTGTGCTGGGTCACAATGTTGTTCCCTCTCCCTCATTCTGTCTCTCTGTGCTGGGTTACAATGTTGTTCCCTCTCTCTCTCTCTCTCTGCTGTGTTACAATGTTGTTCCCTCTCTCTCTCTGTGCTGGGTTACAATGTTGTTCCCTCTCCCTCTCTCTCTCTGTGCTGGGTTACAATGTTGTTCCCTCTCTCTCTCTCTGTGCTGGGTTACAATGTTGTTCCCTCTCTCTCTCTCTCTCTCTCTGTGCTGGGTTACAATGTTGTTCCCTCTCTCTCTCTCTCTCTCTCTGTGCTGTGTTACAATGTTGTTCCCTCTCCCTCTCTCTCTTTGTGCTGGGTTACAATGTTGTTCCCTCTCTCTCTCTCTCTCTCTCTGTGCTGGGTTACAATGTTGTTCCGTCTCTCTCTCTGTGCTGGGTTACAATGTTGTTCCCTCTCTCTCTCTGTGCTGGGTTACAATGTTGTTCCCTCTCTCTCTCTCTGTGCTGGGTTACAATGTTGTTCCCACTCTCTCTCTCTCTCTCTCTCTGTGCTGGGGTACAATGTTGTTCCCTCTCCATCTCTCTGTGCTGGGTTACAATGTTGTTCCCTCTCTCTCTCTCTCTGTGCTGGGTTACAATGTTGTTCCCTCTCTCTCTCTCTCTCTCTGTGCTGGGTTACAATGTTGTTCCCTCTCTCTCTCTCTCTCTCTGTGCTGGGTTACAATGTTGTTCCCTCTCTCTCGCTCTCTCTCTGTGCTGGGTTACAATGTTGTTCCCTCTCTCTCTCTCACTCTCTGTGCTGGGTTACAATGTTGTTCCCTCTCTCTCTCTCTCTCTGTGTTGGGTTACAATGTTGTTCCCTCTCTCTCTCTCTCTCTCTGTGCTGGGTTACAATGTTGTTCCCTCTCTCTCTCTCTCTCTGTGCTGGGTTACAATGTTGTTCCCTCTCTCACTCTCTCTCTGTCCTGGGTTACAATGTTGTTCTCTCTCTCTCTCTCTCTCTGTGCTGGGTTACAATGTTGTTCCCTCTCTCTCTCTCTCTGTGCTGGGTTACAGTGTTGTTCCCTCTCTCTCTCTCTCTCTGTGCTGGGTTACAGTGTTGTTCCCTCTCTCTCTCTCTCTCTCTGTGCTGGGTTACAATGTTGTTCCCTCTCTCTCTCTCTCTGTGCTGGGTTACAATGTTGTTCCCTCTCTCTCTCTATCTCTGTGCTGGGTTACAATGTTGTTCCCTCTCTCTCTCTCTCTCTGTGCTGGGTTACAATGTTGTTCCCTCTCTCTCTCTCTCTCTCTGTGCTGGGTTACAATGTTGATCCCTCTCTCTCTCTGTGCTGGGTTACAATGTTGTTCACTCTCTCTCTCTATGCTGGGTTACAATGTTGTTCTCTCTCTCTCTCTCTCTGTGCTGGGTTACAATGTTGTTCCCTCTCTCTCTCTCTCTGTGCTGGGTTACAATGTTGCTCCCTCTCTCTCTCTGTGCTGGGTTTACAATGTTGTTCCCTCTCTCTCTCTCTCTCTCTCTCTGTGCTGGGTTACAATGTTGTTCCCTCTCTCTCTCTCTCTCTCTGTGCTGAGTTACAATGTTGTTCCCTCACCCTCTCTCTCTCTGTGCTGGGTTACAATGTTGTTCCCTCTCTCTCTCTCTCTGTGCTGGGTTACAGTGTTGTTCCCTCCCTCTCTCTCTCTCTGTGCTGGGTTGCAATGTTGTTCCCTCTCTCTCTCTCTCTCTCTCTGTGCTGGGTTGCAATGTTGTTCCCTCTCTCTCTCTCTCTCTCTGTGCTGGGTTACAATGTTGTTCCCTCTGTCTCACTGTGCTGGGTTACAATGTTGTTCTCTCTCTCTCTCTCTCTCTGTGCTGGGTTACAATGTTGTTCCCTCTCTCTCTCTGTGCTGGGTTACAATGTTGTTCCCTCTCTCTCTCTCTCTCTCTGTGCTGGGTCACAATGTTGTTCCCTCTCCCTCATTCTCTCTCTCTGTGCTGGGTTACAATGTTGTTCCCTCTCTCTCTCTCTCTCTCTGTGCTGGTTTACAATGTTGTTCCCTCTCTCTCTCTGTGCTGGGTTACAATGTTGTTCCCTCTCCCTCTCTCTCTCTGTGCTGGGTTACAATGTTGTTCCCTCTCTCTCTCTCTCTCTCTCTGTGCTGGGTTACAATGTTGTTCCCTCTCTCTCTCTCTCTCTCTCTCTCTGTGCTGGGTTACAATGTTGTTCCCTCTCTCTCTCTGTGCTCTGTTACAATGTTGTTCCCTCTCCCTCTCTCTCTCTGTGCTGGGTTACAATGTTGTTTCCCTCTCTCTCTCTCTCTCTCTCTGTGCTGGGTTACAATGTTGTTCCCTCTCTCTCTCTCTCTCTCTCTCTCTGTGCTGGGTTACAATGTTGTTCCCTCTCTCTCTCTGTGCTCTGTTACAATGTTGTTCCCTCTCTCTCTCTCTCTCTGTGCTGGGTTACAATGTTGTTCCCTCTCTCTCTCTCTCTCTCTGTGCTGGGTTACAATGTTGTTCCCTCTCTCTCTCTGTGCTGGGTTACAATGTTGTTCCCTCTCTCTCTCTCTGTGCTGGGTTACAATGTTGTTCCCACTCTCTCTCTCTCTCTCTCTCTCTGTGCTGGGGTACAATGTTGTTCCCTCTCCATCTCTCTGTGCTGGGTTACAATGTTGTTCCCTCTCTCTCTCTCTCTGTGCTGTGTCACAATGTTGTTCCCTCTCACTCTCTCTCTCTCTCTGTGCTGGGTTACAATGTTGTTCTCTCTCTCTCTCTCTCTGTGCTGGGTTACAATGTTGTTCCCTCTCTCTCTCTCTCTCTCTCTCTCTCTGTGCTGGGTTACAATGTTGTTCCCTCTCTCTCTCTCTCTCTGTGCTGGGTTACACTGTTGTTCTCTCTCTCTCTGTGCTGGGTTACAATGTTGTTCCCTCTCTCTCTCTGTGCTGGGTTACAATGTTGTTCCCGCTCTCTCTCTCTCTCTCTCTCTGTGCTGGGTTACAATGTTGTTCCCTCTCTCTCTCTCTCTCTGTGCTGGGTTACAATGTTGTTCCCTCTCTCTCTCTCTCTCTGTGCTGGGTTACAATGTTGTTCCCTCTCTCTCTCTCACTCTCTGTGCTGGGTTACAATGTTGTTCCCTCTCTCTCTCTCTCTCTGTGCTGGGTTACAATGTTGTTCCCTCTCTCTCTCTCTCTCTCTCTGTGCTGGGTTACAATGTTGTTCCCTCTCTCTCTCTCTCTCTGTGCTGGGTTACAATGTTGTTCCCTCTCTCTCTCTCTCTCTCTGTGCTGGGTTGCAATGTTGTTCCCTCTCTCTCTCTCTCTGTGCTGGGTTACAATGTTGATCCCTCTCTCTCTCTCTCTCTGTGCTGGGTTACAGTGTTTTTCCCTCTCTCTCTCTCTCTCTCTGTGCTGGGTTACAATGTTGTTCCCTCTCTCTCTCTCTCTCTCTCTCTCTGTGCTGGGTTACAATGTTGTTCCCTCTCTCTCTCTCTCTCTCTCTGTGCTGGGTTACAATGTTGTTCCCTCTCTCTCTCTCTCTCTGTGCTGGGTTACAATGTTGTTCCCTCTCTCTCTCTCTCTCTCTGTGCTGGGTTACAACGTTGATCCCTCTCTCTCTCTCTGTGCTGGGTTACAATGTTGTTCCCTCTCTCTCTCTCTCTCTCTCTGTGCTGGGTTACAATGTTGTTCCCTCTCTCTCTCTGTGCTGGGTTACAATGTTGTTCTCTCTCTCTCTCTCTCTCTGTGCTGGGTTACAATGTTGTTCCCTCTCTCTCTCTCTGTGCTGGGTTACAATGTTGTTCCCTCTCTCTCTCTGTGCTGGGTTTACAATGTTGTTCCTCTCTCTCTCTCTCTCTCTCTGTGCTGGGTTACAATGTTGTTCCCTCTCTCTCTCTCTCTCTGTGCTGGTTACAATGTTGTTCTCTCTCTTCTCTCTCTCTCTCTCTCTCTCTCTCTGTGCTGGGTTACAATGTTGTTCCCTCTCTCTCTCTCTCTCTGTGCTGGGTTACAATGTTGTTCCTCTCTCTCTCTCTCTCTCTGTGCTGGGTTACAATGTTGTTCCCTCTCTCTCTCTCTCTCTGTGCTGGGTTACAATGTTGTCTCTCTCTCTCTCTCTGTGCTGGGTTACAATGTTGTTCCCTCTCTCTCTCTCTCTCTCTCTGTGCTGAGTTACATGTTGTTCCCTCTCCTCTCTCTCTCTGTGCTGGGTTACAATGTTGTTCCCTCTCTCTCTCTCTCTGTGCTGGGTTACAATGTTGTTCCCTCTCTCTCTCTCTCTCTCTGTGCTGGGTTGCAATGTTGTTCCCTCTCTCTCTCTCTCTGTGCTGGGTTACAATGTTGTTCCCTCTGTCTCTCTGTGCTGGGTTACAATGTTGTTCTCTCTCTCTCTGTCTCTGTGCTGGGTTACAATGTTGTTCCCTCTCTCTCTCTGTGCTGGGTTACAATGTTGTTCCCTCTCTCTCTCTCTCTCTCTCTCTGTGCTGGGTCACAATGTTGTTCCCTCTCCCTCATTCTCTCTCTCTGTGCTGGGTTACAATGTTGTTCCCTCTCTCTCTCTCTCTCTGCTGTGTTACAATGTTGTTCCCTCTCTCTCTCTGTGCTGGGTTACAATGTTGTTCCCTCTCCCTCTCTCTCTCTGTGCTGGGTTACAATGTTGTTCCCTCTCTCTCTCTCTGTGCTGGGTTACAATGTTGTTCCCTCTCTCTCTCTCTCTCTCTCTGTGCTGGGTTACAATGTTGTTCCCTCTCTCTCTCTCTCTCTCTCTGTGCTGTGTTACAATGTTGTTCCCTCTCCCTCTCTCTCTTTGTGCTGGGTTACAATGTTGTTCCCTCTCTCTCTCTCTCTCTCTCTGTGCTGGGTTACAATGTTGTTCCGTCTCTCTCTCTGTGCTGGGTTACAATGTTGTTCCCTCTCTCTCTCTGTGCTGGGTTACAATGTTGTTCCCTCTCTCTCTCTCTGTGCTGGGTTACAATGTTGTTCCCACTCTCTCTCTCTCTCTCTCTCTGTGCTGGGGTACAATGTTGTTCCCTCTCCATCTCTCTGTGCTGGGTTACAATGTTGTTCCCTCTCTCTCTCTCTCTGTGCTGGGTTACAATGTTGTTCCCTCTCTCTCTCTCTCTCTCTGTGCTGGGTTACAATGTTGTTCCCTCTCTCTCTCTCTCTCTCTGTGCTGGGTTACAATGTTGTTCCCTCTCTCTCGCTCTCTCTCTGTGCTGGGTTACAATGTTGTTCCCTCTCTCTCTCTCACTCTCTGTGCTGGGTTACAATGTTGTTCCCTCTCTCTCTCTCTCTCTGTGCTGGGTTACAATGTTGTTCCCTCTCTCTCTCTCTCTCTCTGTGCTGGGTTACAATGTTGTTCCCTCTCTCTCTCTCTCTCTGTGCTGGGTTACAATGTTGTTCCCTCTCTCACTCTCTCTCTGTCCTGGGTTACAATGTTGTTCTCTCTCTCTCTCTCTCTCTGTGCTGGGTTACAATGTTGTTCCCTCTCTCTCTCTCTCTCTGTGCTGGGTTACAGTGTTGTTCTCTCTCTCTCTCTCTCTCTGTGCTGGGTTACAGTGTTGTTCCCTCTCTCTCTCTCTCTCTGTGCTGGGTTACAATGTTGTTCCCTCTCTCTCTCTCTCTGTGCTGGGTTACAATGTTGTTCCCTCTCTCTCTCTATCTCTGTGCTGGGTTACAATGTTGTTCCCTCTCTCTCTCTCTCTCTGTGCTGGGTTACAATGTTGTTCCCTCTCTCTCTCTCTCTCTCTGTGCTGGGTTACAATGTTGATCCCTCTCTCTCTCTGTGCTGGGTTACAATGTTGTTCACTCTCTCTCTCTATGCTGGGTTACAATGTTGTTCTCTCTCTCTCTCTCTCTGTGCTGGGTTACAATGTTGTTCCCTCTCTCTCTCTCTCTGTGCTGGGTTACAATGTTGCTCCCTCTCTCTCTCTGTGCTGGGTTTACAATGTTGTTCCCTCTCTCTCTCTCTCTCTCTCTCTGTGCTGGGTTACAATGTTGTTCCCTCTCTCTCTCTCTCTCTCTCTGCTGAGTTACAATGTTGTTCCCTCACCCTCTCTCTCTCTGTGCTGGGTTACAATGTTGTTCCCTCTCTCTCTCTCTCTGTGCTGGGTTACAGTGTTGTTCCCTCCCTCTCTCTCTCTCTGTGCTGGGTTGCAATGTTGTTCCCTCTCTCTCTCTCTCTCTCTCTGTGCTGGGTTGCAATGTTGTTCCCTCTCTCTCTCTCTCTCTCTGTGCTGGGTTACAATGTTGTTCCCTCTGTCTCACTGTGCTGGGTTACAATGTTGTTCTCTCTCTCTCTCTCTCTCTGTGCTGGGTTACAATGTTGTTCCCTCTCTCTCTCTGTGCTGGGTTACAATGTTGTTCCCTCTCTCTCTCTCTCTCTCTGTGCTGGGTCACAATGTTGTTCCCTCTCCCTCATTCTCTCTCTCTGTGCTGGGTTACAATGTTGTTCCCTCTCTCTCTCTCTCTCTCTGTGCTGGTTTACAATGTTGTTCCCTCTCTCTCTCTGTGCTGGGTTACAATGTTGTTCCCTCTCCCCTCTCTCTCTCTGTGCTGGGTTACAATGTTGTTCCCTCTCTCTCTCTCTCTCTCTCTGTGCTGGGTTACAATGTTGTTCCCTCTCTCTCTCTCTCTCTCTCTCTCTCTGTGCTGGGTTACAATGTTGTTCCCTCTCTCTCTCTGTGCTCTGTTACAATGTTGTTCCCTCTCCCTCTCTCTCTTTGTGCTGGGTTACAATGTTGTTCCCTCTCTCTCTCTCTCTCTCTGTGCTGGGTTACAATGTTGTTCCCTCTCTCTCTCTGTGCTGGGTTACAATGTTGTTCCCTCTCTCTCTCTCTGTGCTGGGTTACAATGTTGTTCCCACTCTCTCTCTCTCTCTCTCTCTCTCTCTCTGTGCTGGGGTACAATGTTGTTCCCTCTCCATCTCTCTGTGCTGGGTTACAATGTTGTTCCCTCTCTCTCTCTCTCTGTGCTGGGTTACAATGTTGTTCCCTCTCTCTCTCTCTCTCTGTGCTGGGTTACAATGTTGTTCCCTCTCTCTCTCTCTCTCTGTGCTGGGTTACAATGTTGTTCCCTCTCTCTCTCTCTCTCTCTCTCTCTGCTGGGTTACAATGTTGTTCCCTCTCTCTCTCTGTGCTGGGTTACAATGTTGTTCCCTCTCTCTCTCTCTCTGTGCTGGGTTACAATGTTGTTCCCTCTCTCTCTCTCTCTCTGTGCTGGGTTACAATGTTGTTCCCTCTCTCTCTCTCTCTCTCTCTCTGTGCTGGGTTACATTGATGTTCCCTCTCTCTCTCTCTCTCTCTCTCTCTCTGTGCTGGGTTACAATGTTGTTCCCTCTCTCTCTGTGTGCTGGCTTACAATGTTGTTCCCTCTCTCTCTCTCTCTCTGTGCTGGGTTACAATGTTGTTCCCTCTCTCTCTCTCTCTCTGTGCTGGGTTACAATGTTGTTCCCTCTCTCTCTCTCTCTCTCTGTGCTGGGTTACAATGTTGTTCCCTCTCTCTCTCTCTCTCTGTGCTGGGTTACAATGTTGTTCCCTCTCTCTCTCTCTC
The DNA here is from genome assembly GCA_026770705.1 of Isurus oxyrinchus. Classification (NCBI taxonomy): domain Eukaryota; kingdom Metazoa; phylum Chordata; class Chondrichthyes; order Lamniformes; family Lamnidae; genus Isurus; species Isurus oxyrinchus. Next base: position 48,830 of record JANJGN010002749.1, read on the forward strand.
TCTGTGCTGGGTTACAATGTTGTTCCCTCTCTCTCTCTCTCTGTGCTGGGTTACAATGTTGTTCCCTCTCTCTCTCTGTGCTGGGTTTACAATGTTGTTCCCTCTCTCTCTCTGTGCTGGGTTACAATGTTGTTCCCTCTCTCTCTCTCTCTCTCTGTGCTGAGTTACAATGTTGTTCCCTCACCCTCTCTCCCTCTGTGCTGGGTTACAATGTTGTTCCCTCTCTCTCTCTCTCTGTGCTGGGTTACAGTGTTGTTCCCTCCCTCTCTCTCTCTCTGTGCTGTGTTGCAATGTTGTTCCCTCTCTCTCTCTCTCTCTCTGTGCTGGGTTGCAATGTTGTTCCCTCTCTCTCTCTCTCTCTCTGTGCTGGGTTACAATGTTGTTCCCTCTGTCTCTCTGTGCTGGGTTACAATGTTGTGCTCTCTCTCTCTCTCTCTCTGTGCTGGGTTACAATGTTGTTCCCTCTCTCTCTCTGTGCTGGGTTACAATGTTGTTCCCTCTCTCTCTCTCTCTCTCTGTGCTGGGTCACAATGTTGTTCCCTCTCCCTCATTCTCTCTCTCTGTGCTGGGTTACAATGTTGTTCCCTCTCTCTCTCTCTCTCTCTGTGCTTGTTTACAATGTTGTTCCCTCTCTCTCTCTGTGCTGGGTTACAATGTTGTTCCCTCTCCCTCTCTCTCTCTGTGCTGGGTTACAATGTTGTTCCCTCTCTCTCTCTCTCTCTCTCTCTGTGCTGGGTTACAATGTTGTTCCCTCTCTCTCTCTCTCTCTCTCTCTGTGCTGGGTTACAATGTTGTTCCCTCTCTCTCTCTGTGCTGTGTTACAATGTTGTTCCCTCTCCCTCTCTCTCTTTGTGCTGGGTTACAATGTTGTTCCCTCTCTCTCTCTCTCTCTCTCTGTGCTGGGTTACAATGTTGTTCCCTCTCTCTCTCTGTGCTGGGTTACAATGTTGTTCCCTCTCTCTCTCTGTGCTGGGTTACAATGTTGTTCCCACTCTCTCTCTCTCTCTCTCTGTGCTGGGGTACAATGTTGTTCCCTCTCCATCTCTCTGTGCTGGGTTACAATGTTGTTCCCTCTCTCTCTCTCTCTGTGCTGGGTTACAATGTTGTTCCCTCTCTCTCTCTCTCTCTGTGCTGGGTTACAATGTTGTTCCCTCTCTCTCTCTCTCTGTGCTGGGTTACAATGTTGTTCCCTCTCTCTCTCTCTCTCTCTCTCTCTGCTGGGTTACAATGTTGTTCCCTCTCTCTCTCTGTGCTGGGTTACAATGTTGTTCCCTCTCTCTCTCTCTCTGTGCTGGGTTACAATGTTGATCCCTCTCTCTCTCTCTCTCTCTGTGCTGGGTTACAATGTTGTTCCCTCTCTCTCTCTCTCTCTCTCTGTGCTGGGTAACAATGTTGTTCCCTCTCTCTCTCTCTCTCTCTCTGTGCTGGGTTACAATGTTGTTCCCTCTCTCTCTGTGTGCTGGCTTACAATGTTGTTCCCTCTCTCTCTCTCTCTCTGTGCTGGGTTACAATGTTGTTCCCTCTCTCTCTCTCTCTCTCTCTGTGCTGGGTTACAATGTTGTTCCCTCTCTCTCTCTCTCTCTCTGTGCTGGGTTACAATGTTGTTCCCTCTCTCTCTCTCTCTCTCTGTGCTGGGTTACAATGTTGTTCTCTCCCTCTCTCTCTCTGTGCTGGGTTACAATGTTGTTCCCTCTCTCTCTCTCTCTCTGTGCTGGGTTACAATGTTGTTCCCTCTCTCCCTCTCTCTCTGTGCTGGGTTACAATGTTGTTCCCTCTCTCTCTCTCTCTCTGTGTTAGGTTACAATGTTGTTCCCTCTCTCTCTCTCTCTCTCTGTGCTGGGTTACATTGTTGTTCCCTCTCTCTCTCTCTCTCTCTGTGCTGGGTTACAAGTTGTTCCCTCTCTCTCTCTGTGCTGGGTTACAATGTTGTTCTCTCTCTCTCTCTCTCACTCTGTGCTGGGTTACAATGTTGTTCCCTTCTCTCTCTCTCTGTCTCTCTGTGCTGGGTTACAATGTTGTTCTCTCTCTCTCTCTCTCTCTCTGTGCTGGGTTACAATGTTGTTCCCATCTCTCTCTCTCTCTCTCTCTGTGCTGGGTTACAATGTTGTTCCCTCTCTCTCTCTCTCTCTGTGCTGGGTTACAATGTTGTTCTCTCTCTCTCTGTCTCTCTCTGTGCTGGGTTACAATGTTGTTCCCTCTCTCTCTCTGTGTGTGCTGGGTTACAATGTTGTTCCCTCTATCTCTCTCTCTCTCTGTGCTGGGTTCCAATGTTGTTCCCTCTCTCTCTCTGTGCTGGGTTACAATGTTGTTCCCTCTCTCTCTCTGTGCTGGGTTACAATGTTGTTCCCTCTCTCTCTCTGTGCTGGGTTACAATGTTGTTCTCTCTCTCTCTCTATCTGTGCTGGGTTACAATGTTGTTCCCTCTCTCTCTCTCTCTCTGTGCTGGGTTACAATGTTGTTCCCTCCCTCTCTCTGTGCTGGGTTACAATGTTGTTCTCTCTCTCTCTCTCTCTCTGTGCTGGGTTACAATGTTGTTCCCTCTCTCTCTCTGTGCTGGGTTACAATGTTGTTCCTCTCTCTCTCTCTCTCTCTGCTGGGCTACAATGTTGTTCCCTCTCTCTCTCTCTCTCTCTGTGCTGGGTTACAATGTTGTTCCCTCTCTCTCTCTCTGTGCTGGGTTACAATGTTGTTCCCTCTCTCTCTCTCTCTCTCTGTGCTGGGTTACAATGTTGTTCCCTCTCTCTCTCTCTCTCTCTGTGCTGGGTTACAATGTTGTTCCCTCTCTCTCTCTCTCTGTGCTGGGTTACAATGTTGTTCCCTCTCTCTCTCTCTGTGCTGGGTTACATTGTTGTTCCCTCTCTCTCTCTCTCTCTCTGTGCTGGGTTACAATGTTGTTCCCTCTCTCTCTCTCTGTGCTGGGTTACAATGTTGTTCCCTCTCTCTCTCTGTGCTGGGTTACAATGTTGTTCCCTCTCTCTCTCTCTGTGCTGGGTTACATTGTTGTTCTCTCTCTCTCTCTGTGCTGGGTTACAATGTTGTTCCCTCTCTCTCTCTCTGTGCTGGGTTACAATTTTGTTCCCTCTCTCTCTCTCTGTGCTGGTTACAATGTTGTTCCCTCTCTCTCTCTGTGCTGGGTTACAATGTTGTTCCCTCTCTCTCTCTGTGCTGGGTTACAATGCTTGTTCCCTCTCTCTCTCTGTGCTGTGTTACAATGTTGTTCTCTCTCTCTCTCTGTGCTGGGTTACAATGTTGTTCCCTCTCTCTCTCTCTGTGCTGGGTTACAATTTTGTTCCCTCTCTCTCTCTCTGTGCTGGGTTACAATGTTGTTCCCTCTCTCTCTCTGTGCTGGGTTACAATGTTGTTCCCTCTCTCTCTCTGTGCTGGGTTACAATGTTGTTCCCTCTCTCTCTCTGTGCTGGGTTACAATGTTGTTCTCTCTCTCTCTCGCTGTGCTGGGGTTACAATTTTGTTCCCTCTCTCTCTCTCTGTGCTGGGTTACAATGTTGTTCCCTCTCTCTCTCTCTCTCTGTGCTGGGTTACAATGTTGTTCCCTCTCCCTCTCTCTGTGCTGGGTTACAATGTTGTTCCCTCTCTCTCTCTCTGTGCTGGGTTACAATGTTGTTCCCTCTGTCTCTCTGTGCTGGGTTAGAATGTTGTTCCCTCTCTCTCTCTCTCTGTCTCTGTGCTGGGTTACAATGTTGTTCTCTCTCTCTCTCTCTCTGTGCTGGATTACAATGTTGTTCCCTCTCTCTCTCTCTCTCTGTGCTGGGTTACAATGTTGTTCCCTCTCTCTCTCTCTCTGTGCTGGGTTACAATGTTGTTCCCACTCTCTCTCTCTCTCTGTGCTGGGTTACAATGTTGTTCGCTCTCTCTCTCCTCTCTCTCTCTGTTCTGGGTTACAATGTTGTTCCCTCTCTCTGTCTCTCTCTCTGTGCTGGGTTACAATGTTGTTCCCTCTCTCTCTCTCTCTCTCTCTCTCTGTGCTGGGTTACAATGTTGTTCCCTCTCTCTCTTTCTCTCTGTGCTGGGTTTCAATGTGTTCCCTCTCTCTCTCTCTCTGTGCTGGGTTACAATGTTGTTCCCTCTCTCTCTCTCTCTCTCTGTGCTGGGTTACAATGTTGTTCCCTCTCTCTCTCTCTCTCTGTGCTGGGTTACAATGTTGTTCCCTCTCTCTCTCTGTGCTGGGTTACAATGTTGTTCCCTCTCTCTCTCTCTCTCTGTGCTGGGTTACAATGTTGTTCCCTCTCTCTCTCTCTGTGCTGGGTTACAATGTTGTTCCCTCTCTCTCTTCTTGCTGGGTTACAATGTTGTTCCCTCTCTCTCTCTCTCTGTGCTGGGTTACAATGTTGTTCTCTCTTTCTCTCTCTCTCTCTCTCTGTGCTGGGTTACAATGTTGTTCCCTCTCTCTCTCTCTCTCTCTCTGTGCTGGGTTACAATGTTGTTCTCTCTCTCTCTCTCTCTCTGTGCTGGGTTACAATGTTGTTTCCCTCTCTCTCTCTCTCTCTCTGTGCTGGGTTACAATGTTGTTCCCTCTCTCTCTCTCTCTCTCTGTGCTGGGTTACAATGTTGTTCCCTCTCTCTCTGCGCTGGGTTACAATGTTGTTCCCTCTCTCTCTGTCTGTGCTGGGTTACAATGTTGTTCCCTCTCTCTCTCTCTCTCTGTGCTGGGTTACAATGTTGTTCCCTCTCTCTCTCTCTCTCTCTGTGCTGGGTTACAATGTTGTTCCCTCTCTCTCTCTCTGTGCTGGGTTACAATGTTGTTCCCTCTCTCTCTCTCTCTCTCTCTCTCTGTGCTGGGTTACAATGTTGTTCCCTCTCTCTCTCTCTCTCTGTGTGCTGGGTTACAATGTTGTTCCCTCTCTCTCTCTCTCTGTGCTGGGTTACAATGTTGTTCCCTCTCTCTCTCTGTGCTGGGTTACAATGTTGTTCCCTCTCTCTCTCTCTCTGTGCTGGGTTACAATGTTGTTCCCTCTCTCTCTCTCTCTCTCTGTGCTGGGTTACAATGTTGTCCCCTCTCTCTCTCTGTGCTGGGTTACAATGTTGTTCCCTCTCTCTCTCTCTGTGCTGGGTTACAATTGTGTTCCCTCTCTCTCTCTCTCTGTGCTGGGTTTCAATGTTGTTCTCTCTCTCTCTGTCTCTGTGCTGGGTTACAATGTTGTTCCCTCTCTCTCTCTGTGCTGGGTTACAATGTTGTTCCCCTCTCTCTCTCTCTCTTGCTGGGTTACAATGTTGTTCTCTCTCTCTCTCTGTGCTGGGTTACAATGTTGTTCCCTCTCTCTCTCTGTGCTGGGTTACAATGTTGTTCCCCCTCTCTCTCTCTCTGTGCTGGGTTACAATGTTGTTCCCTCTCTCTCTCTCTCTGTGCTGGTTACAATGTTGTTCTCTCTCTCTCTCTCTCTCTCTGCTGGGTTGCAATGTTGTTCCCTCTCTCTCTCTCTCTCTCTGTGCTGGGTTACAATGTTGTTCCCTCTCTCTCTCTCTCTCTCTGTGCTGGGTTACAATGTTGTTCCCTCTCTCTCTCTCTCTCTCTGTGCTGGGTTACAATGTTGTTCCCTCTCTCTCTCTGTGCTGGGTTACAATGTTGTTCCCTCTCTCTCTCTCTCTCTGTGCTGGGTTACAATGTTGTTCTCTCTCTCTCTCTCTCTCTCTCTCTCTATCTCTCTCTCTCTGTTCTGGGTTACAATGTTGTTCCCTTTCTCTCTCTCTCTGTGCTGGGTTACAATGTTGTTCCCTCTCTCTCTCTCTCTCTGTGCTGGGTTACAATGTTGTTCCCTCTCTCTCTCTCTCTCTGTGCTGGGTTACAATGTTGTTCCCTCTCTCTCTCTCTCTCTGTGCTGGGTTACAATGTTGTTCCCTCTCTCTCTCTCTCTCTCTCTGTGCTGGGTTACAATGTTTTCCCTCCCTCTCTCTCTCTCTCTGCTGGGTTACAATGTTGTTCTCTCTCTCTCTCTCTCTCTCTCTGTGCTGGGTTACAATGTTGTTCCCTCTCTCTCTGCGCTGGGTTACAATGTTGTTCCCTCTCTCTCTGTCTGTGCTGGGTTACAACGTTGTTCCCTCTCTCTCTCTCTCTCTGTGCTGGGTTACAATGTTGTTCCCTCTCTCTCTCTCTCTCTCTGTGCTGGGTTACAATGTTGTTCCCTCTCTCTCTCTCTGTGCTGGGTTACAATGTTGTTCCCTCTCTCTCTCTCTCTCTCTGTGCTGGGTTACAATGTTGTTCCCTCTCTCTCCTTCTCTCTGTGCTGGGTTACAATGTTGTTCCCTCTCTCTCTCTCTCTGTGCTGGGTTACAATGTTGTTCCCTCTCTCTCTCTGTGCTGGGTTACAATGTTGTTCCCTCTCTCTCTCTGTGCTGGGTTACAATGTTGTTCCCTCTCTCTCTCTCTGTGCTGGGTTACAATTGTGTTCCCTCTCTCTCTCTCTCTGTGCTGGGTTTCAATGTTGTTCTCTCTCTCTCTCTCTCTGTGCTGGGTTACAATGTTGTTCCCTCTCTCTCTCTGTGCTGGGTTACAATGTTGTTCCCTCTCTCTCTCTCTCTGTGCTGGGTTACAATGTTGTTCTCTCTCTCTCTCTGTGCTGGGTTACAATGTTGTTCCCTCTCTCTCTCTGTGCTGGGTTACAATGTTGTTCCCCCTCTCTCTCTCTCTGTGCTGGGTTACAATGTTGTTCCCTCTCTCTCTCTCTCTGTGCTGGTTACAATGTTGTTCTCTCTCTCTCTCTCTCTCTCTGCTGGGTTGCAATGTTGTTCCCTCTCTCTCTCTCTCTCTGTGCTGGGTTACAATGTTGTTCCCTCTCTCTCTCTCTCTCTCTGTGCTGGGTTACAATGTTGTTCCCTCTCTCTCTCTCTCTCTCTGTGCTGGGTTACAATGTTGTTCCCTCTCTCTCTCTGTGCTGGGTTACAATGTTGTTCTCTCTCTCTCTCTCTCTCTCTCTCTGTGCTGGGTTACAATGTTGTTCCTCTCTCTCTCTGTGCTGGGTTACAATGTTGTTCCCTCTCTCTCTCTCTCTCTGTGCTGGGTTACAATGTTGTTCCCTCTCTCTCTCTCTCTCTCTGTGCTGGGTTACAATGTTGTTCCCTCTCTCTCTCTGTGCTGGGTTACAATGTTGTTCCCTCTCTCTCTCTCTCTCTGTGCTGGGTTACAATGTTGTTCTCTCTCTCTCTCTCTCTCTCTCTCTCTATCTCTCTCTCTCTGTTCTGGGTTACAATGTTGTTCCCTTTCTCCATCTCTCTGTGCTGGGTTACAATGTTGTTCCCTCTCTCTCTCTCTCTCTGTGCTGGGTTACAATGTTGTTCCCTCTCTCTCTCTCTCTCTGTGCTGGGTTACAATGTTGTTCCCTCTCTCTCTCTCTCTCTCTGTGCTGGGTTACAATGTTGTTCCCTCTCTCTCTCTCTCTCTCTGTGCTGGGTTACAATGTTTTCCCTCCCTCTCTCTCTCTCTCTGCTGGGTTACAATGTTGTTCTCTCTCTCTCTCTCTCTCTCTGTGCTGGGTTACAATGTTGTTCTCTCTCTCTCTCTCTCTCTGTGCTGGGTTATAATGTTGTTCCCTCTCTCTCTCTCTCTCTCTGTGCTGGGTTACAATGTTGTTCCCTCTCTCTCTCTCTCTGTGCTGGGTTACAATGTTGTTCCCTCTCTCTCTCTCTGTGCTGGGTTAGAATGTTGTTCTCTCTCTCTCTCTCTCTCTCTGTGCTGGGTATCAATGTTGTTCCCTCTCTCTCTCTCTCTCTCTGTGCTGGGTTACAATGTTGTTCCCTCTCTCTCTCTCCCTCTGTGCTGGGTTACAATGTTGTTCCCTCTCTCTCTCTCTCTCTGTGCTGGGTTACAATGTTGTTCCCTCTCTCTCTCTCTGTGCTGGGTTACAATGTTGTTCCCTCTCTCTCTCTCTCTCTCTCTGTGCTGGGTTACAATGTTGTTCCCTCTCTCTCTTCTCTCTGTGCTGGGTTACAATGTTGTTCCCTCTCTCTCTCTCTCTCTGTGCTGGGTTACAATGTTGTTCCCTCTCTCTCTCTCTCTCTGTGCTGGGTTACAATGTTGTTCCCTCTCTCTCTCTCTGTGCTGGGTTACAATGTTGTTCCCTCTCTCTCTCTCTCTGTGCTGGGTTACAATGTTGTTCCCTCTCTCTCTCTCTCTCTGTGCTGGGTTACAATGTTGTTCCCTCTCTCTCTCTCTCTCTGTGCTGGGTTACAATGTTGTTCCCTCTCTCTCTCTCTCTGTGCTGGGTTACAATGTTGTTCCCTCTCTCTCTCTGTGCTGGGTTACAATGTTGTTCCCTCTCTCTCTCTCTCTGTGCTGGGTTACAATGTTGTTCCCTCTCTCTCTCTCTCTCTCTGTGCTGGGTTACAATGTTGTTCCCTCTCTCTCTCTGTGCTGGGTTACAATGTTGTTCCCTCTCTCTCTCTCTGTGCTGGGTTACAATTGTGTTCCCTCTCTCTCTCTCTCTGTGCTGGGTTTCAATGTTGTTCTCTCTCTCTCTCTCTCTGTGCTGGGTTACAATGTTGTTCCCTCTCTCTCTCTGTGCTGGGTTACAATGTTGTTCCCTCTCTCTCTCTCTCTGTGCTGGGTTACAATGTTGTTCTCTCTCTCTCTCTGTGCTGGGTTACAATGTTGTTCCCTCTCTCTCTCTCTCTCTCTGCTGGGTTACAATGTTGTTCCCTCTCTCTCTCTGTGCTGGGTTACAATGTTGTTCCCTCTCTCTCTCTCTCTCTGTGCTGGGTTACAATGTTGTTCCCTCTCTCTCTCTCTGTGCTGGGTTACAATGTTGTTCCCTCTCTCTCTCTGTGCTGGGTTACAATGTTGTTCCCTCTCCCTCTCTCTCTCTCTGTGCTGGGTTACAATGTTGTTCCCTCTCTCTCTCTCTCTCTCTCTCTGTGCTGGGTTACAATGTTGTTCCCTCTCTCTCTCTCTCTCTCTCTGTGCTGGGTTACAATGTTGTTCCCTCTCTCTCTCTCTCTCTCTCTGTGCTGGGTTACAATGTTGTTCCCTCTCTCTCTCTCTCTTTGTGCTGGGTTACAATGTTGTTCCCTCTCTCTCTCTCTCTCTCTCTCTGTGCTGGGTTACAATGTTGTTCCCCTCTCTCTCTCTCTCTCTCTCTATGTGCTGGGTTACAATGTTGTTCCCTCTCTCTCTCTCTCTGTGCTGGGTTACAATGTTCCCTCTCTCTCTCTCTCTCTGTGCTGGGTTACAATGTTGTTCCCTCTCTCTCTCTCTCTCTGTGCTGGGTTACAATGTTGTTCCCTCTCTCTCTCTCTCTGTGCTGGGTTACAATGTTGTTCCCTCTCTCTCTCTCTCTCTGTGCTGGGTTACAATGTTGTTCTCTCTCTCTCTCTCTCTGTGCTGGGTTACAATGTTGTTCTCTCTCTCTCTCTCTCTCTCTCTCTCTGTGCTGGGTTACAATGTTGTTCCCTCTCTCTCTCTCTCTCTGTGCTGGGTTTACAATGTTGTTCCCTCTCTCTCTCTCTCTGTGCTGGGTTACAATGTTCCCTCTCTCTCTCTCTCTCTGTGCTGGGTTACAATGTTGTTCCCTCTCTCTCTCTCTCTCTGTGCTGGGTTACAATGTTGTTCCCTCTCTCTCTCTCTCTCTCTGTTCTGTGTTACAATGTTGTTTCCCTCTCTCTCTCTCTCTCTCTGTGCTGGGTTACAATGTTGTTCCCTCTCTCTCTCTCTGTGCTGGGTTACAATGTTGTTCCCTCTCTCTCTCTCTGTGCTGGGTTGCAATGTTGTTCCCTCTCTCTCTCTCTGTGCTGGGTTACAATGTTGTTCCCTCTCTCTCTCTCTCTGTGCTGGGTTACAATGTTGTTCCCTCTCTCTCTCTCTCTGTGCTGGGTTACAATGCTGTTCCCTCTCTCTCTCTCTCTGTCTGTGCTGGGTTACAATGTTGTTCCCTCTCTCTCTCTCTCTCTGTGCTGGGTTACAATGCTGTTCCCTCTCTCTCTCTCTCTCTCTCTCTCTCTCTCTGTGCTGGGTTACAATGTTTTTCCCTCTCTCTCTCTCTCTGTGCTGTGTTACAATGTTGTTCCCTCTCTCTCTCGCTCTCTCTCTGTGCTGGGTTACAATGTTGTTCCCTCTCTCTCTCTCTCTGTGCTGGGTTACAATGTTGTTCTCTCTCTCTCTCTCTCTCTCTCTGTGCTGGGTTACAATGCTGTTCCCTCTCTCTCTCTCTCTGAGCTGGGTTACAATGCTGTTCCCTCTCTCTCTCTCTCTCTCTCTCTGTGCTGGGTTACAATGTTGTTCTCTCTCTCTCTCTCTCTCTGTGCTGGGTTACAATGTTGTTCCCTCTCTCCCTCTCTCTGTGCTGGGTTACAATGTTGTTCCCTCTCTCTCTCTGTGCTGGGTTACAATGTTGTTCCCTCTCTCTCTCTCTGTGCTGGGTTACAATGTTGTTCCCTCTCTCCCTCTCTCTGTGCTGGGTTACAATGTTGTTCCCTCTCTCTCTCTCTCTGTGCTGGGTTACAATGTTGTTCCCTCTCTCTCTCTCTCTCTGTGCTGGGTTACAATGTTGTTCTCTCTCTCTCTCTCTCTCTGTGCTGGGTTACAATGTTGTTCCCTCTCTCTCTCTCTCTCTGTGCTGGGTTACAATGTTGTTCCCTCTCTCTCTTCTCTCTGTGCTGGGTTACAATGTTGTTCCCTCTCTCTCTCTGTGCTGGGTTACAATGTTGTTCCCCTCTCTCTCTCTGTGCTGGGTTACAATGTTGTTCCCTCTCTCTCTCTGTGCTGGGTTACAATGTTGTTCCCTCTCTCTCTCTCTCTCTCTGTGCTGGGTTACAATGTTGTTCCCTCTCCTCTCTCTCTGTGCTGGGTTACAATGTTGTTCCCTCTCTCTCTCTCTCTGTGCTGGGTTACAATGTTGTTCCCTCTCTCTCTCTCTCTCTCTGTGCTGGGTTACAATGTTGTTCCCTCTCTCTCTCTCTGTGCTGGGTTACAATGTTGTTCCCTCTCTCTCTCTCTCTCTGTGCTGGGTTACAATGTTGTTCCCTCCCTCTCTCTGTGCTGGGTTACGATGTTGCTCTCTCTTTGCTCTAGGTTACAATGCTGCTGGGTCTCAGTTACGATCTGTTTCTCTCTCACCCTCTTTAGAAGAAGAGTCGGGAGGAGAGCAGCGGTGAAGGCAGTGGGGTGGAGATTTTAGCCAATCGGCCGTACTTCGATGGGCCAGGGGGCTGCGGCCAGTTTACGCACAAGGTTTACCACGTGGGCTC
>JANJGN010002750.1:57500-60019 GCA_026770705.1 Isurus oxyrinchus
CTCCCTGCCTCTCTCTGTCTCTATGCCTCTCTCTCTCTGCCTCTGTGTGTCTCTCTCTCTCTGTCTCTCTCACTCTCGCTCTCTCTCTCGATCTCTGTCTGTCTCTGTCTCTCCCCCTGACTCCCTCTCTGTCTCACTCTCTGTTTCTCTCTCTCTCTCTCCCTCTGTCTCTCCCCCTGTCTCCCTCTCTGTCTTCGTCTCTGTCTCTCCCCCTGTCTCGGTCTCTGTCTCTCGCTCTGTCTGTCTCTCTCTGCCTCTCTCTCTCTGCATCTCTCTGTCGCTCTGCCTCTCTCTCTCTCTCTTCCTCTCTCTGTCTGTCTGCCTCTCTCTCTCTGCCTCTCTCTCTCTCTCTCTCTCTCTGTCTCTCTCACTCTCACTCTGTCTCTCTCTCTCTCTCCCTCTCTGTGTCTCATTCTCTCTGTCTCTATCTCCCTCTCTGTCCCTTGCTTTTACTCTCCCTCCCTGTCTCTCTCTCTCTTTCTCTCTCTGTCTCTCGCTCTCTCTCACTCTCTGTCGCTCTCTCTATCTGCCTCTCTCTCTCTCTGCCTCTTTCTCTCTCTCTGCCTCTCTCTCTCTCTCTGCCTCTCTCTCTGTCTCTCTGCCTCTCTCTCTTTCTCTCTCTCTCTCACAACCTCTCTATCTCTCTTTGCCTCTCTCTGTCTTTTTATCTGTCTCCCTCTCGCTGTCTCTCTCTCTCTCTCTATCTGCCTCTCTCTCTCTCTGCCTCTCTCTGATTCTCTCTCCCTCTGTCTCTCTCTCTCTCTCTGTCTCTCCCTCTCTGTCTCTCTCTCTCTCTGTCTCTCTCTCTCTCTGCTCTCTGCCTCTCTCTGTCGCTCTCTCTCTCTCTCTGTCTCTCTCTCTCTCTGTCTCTCTCTCTCTCTGTCTCTCTCTCTCTGTGCCTCTCTCTCACTCTCTGTCTCTCTCACTCTCGCTCTGTCTCTGTCGCTCTCTCCCTTTCTGTGTCTCATTCTCTCTGTCTGTCTCTCCCTTTCTGTCCCTTGCTCTCTCTCTCCCTCCCTGTCTCTCTCTCTCTTTCTCTCTCTGTCTCTCTCTCTCTCTCACTCTCTGTCACTCTATCTGCCTCTCTCTCTCTGCCTCTCTCTGTCTCACTGCCTCTCTCACTGTCTCTCTGTCTCTCTCTCTTTCTCTCTCTCTATCTCTCTCTCTCTTTGCTCTCTCTGTCTTTCTCTCTGTCTCTCTCTCTATCTGCTTCTCTCTCTCTGCCTCTCTCCCTCTCTCTCTGTCTATCCCTCTCTGTCTCTCCCTCTCTGTCTTCCTCTCTCTCTGTCTCTCTCGCTCTCTCTCTCTCTGCCTCTCTCAATATCTGCCTCTCTGTCTCTCTGCCTCTCTCTGTCTCTCTCTCTCTGTCTCTCTCTCTCTGTCTCCCTCAGTGTCTGTCTCTGCCACTCTCTCTCTTCCTCTCTCTGTCTCTCTCTCTGTCTCTCTCTCTCTGCCTCACTCTGTCTCTCTGTCTCTCTCTCTCTTCCTCTCTCTGTCTCTCTCTCTCTTTCTTTCTGCCTCTCTCTGTCTCTCTCACTCTCTCTCTCTCTCGATCTCTCCCTCTCTGTCTTTCTTTGTCTCTGTCTGTCTCTCTATCTCTGTCTGTCACTCCCTCTCTGTCCCTCTCTCTCTCTCCCTCCCTGTCTCTCTCCCTCGCTCTCTCTCTCCTTCTCTGTCTCTCTCTCTCCCACTCTCTCTGTCTCTGTCTCTCTCGCTCTGTCTCTCTCTCTCTGTCTCTCTCTCTCTGTCTCTCTCTCTCTGTCTTCCTCTCTCTCTGTCTCTCTCTCTCTGTCTCTCTCTCTCTCTGCCTCTCTCAATATCTGCCTCTCTGTCTCTCTGCCTCTCTCTGTCTCTCTCTCTCTCTGTCTCTCCCTCTCTGTCTTCCTCTCTCTCTGCCTCTCTCAATATCTGCCTCTCAGTCTCTTTGCCTCTCTCTGTCTCTCACTCTCTGTCTCTCTCACTCTCGCTCTCTCTCACTCGCTCTCTCCCTTTCTGTGTCTCATTCTCTCTGTCTGTCTCTCCCTCTCTGTCCCTTGCTCTCTCTCTCCCTCCCTGTCTCTCTCTCTCTTTTCTCTCTGTCTCTCTCTCTCTCTCACTCCGTCACTCTATCTGCCTCTCTCTCTCTCTGCCTCTCTCTGTCTCTCTGCCTCTCTCTGTCTCTCTGCCTCTCTCTGTCTTTCTCTCTGTCTCTCTCTCGCTCTCTCTCTGTCTCACTCTTTATCTGCTTCTCTCTCTCTGCCTCTCTCTCTCTCTCTGTCTCTCCCTCTCTGTCTCTCCCTCTCTGTCTTCCTCTCTCTCTGTCTCTCTCTCTCTGTCTCCCTCAGTGTCTGTCTCTGTCACTCTCTCTGTCTCTCTTTCTCTGTCTCTCTGCCTCTCTCTCTCTGCCTCACTCTGTCTCTCTGCCTCTCTCTCACTTCCTCTCTCTGTCTCTCTCTCTCTTTCTTTCTGCCTCTCTCTGTCTCTCTCACTCTCGATCTCTCTCTCTCGATCTCTCCCTCTCTGTCTTTCTTTGTCTCTGT